>JAVYIG010016569.1:0-30535 GCA_035222895.1 Strongylocentrotus droebachiensis | reverse complement strand
TTATTATTTACAATAAAATATGATTCAAGGTCACACGGGTTATACATTTTTTATTAGAAGCTACCAAAGTTGGGTACGCTCTTTGTATACGTACTGTATACATGTTTTATTTCCCCTTTCTCCTTCTCTCTACTCACCTCCACCCATCTCTCTCTCTCTCTCTCTCTCTATCTATCTTCCTCTCTCTCTCTCTTTCTCTCACTCCCTCATTTTCCCTATTCCCGTCTCTTATGCAGCCCTTCTCTCTCTCCCTCTTTCTCTCTCTCTCTCTCTCTCTCTCTCTTTCTCTCACTCCCTCATTTTCCCTATTCCCGTCTCTTATGCAGCCCTTCTCTCTCTCTATCTTTCTCCCTCTATCTTTCTCTCTCTCCCCTACTCAGTTTCATTCTTTCATTTCCACATGTATATTGCATCTCTCCTAACTCCTTAAACATTTAAATGCACTTCTTTAATGTAATATACAGGGTAATATTTATTTGTACAAAAATTCAGCAAGCAATATACAAACGAAATGTATCCACTTAAAAGTTAGTTCCTATAGTAATCACTCAACCATATTATACATGAAGACTGAATAAAGCCTTATTACATAATAAGCCTACACTTCATGCCCGAATATCGAATGAAACTGACTTCCTTACCCGGCAACAGAAAAATCACTATAGTACAGAACACTAATGAGCTACATTGAGGAACAAAACAAATTTAAATCATCACAATCATTGGTTACATTTTCTCTGGGTCTTTGCTATAGATGTTCATGTACATGTACAAATTATAGGTCCTACATGTTTAATCATAGGAGTGCACTGGTTGTGCAAAGAAAATGAGTGGACTATAGGCTAGTACAGGAATTGAAGATTAAAACAACTCAATCTCATAAAAGTGAAAGTGAAAGACTAAAAACCAACCGAATGCAAGCAATTTCAAAAGGCGTTTCAATTACAGTGTGTGCACACAACCACGGCATATTTCCTGATGATACGAACATGATTTCTATGGGCTAATACTGATTTCCATTGAATTAATTTCTGGAAAGCGTTCGAGGTCATGTGAAACGTTTATCATAATATTCATACCTTCTAGTCTATTTCATTAAATCATATAAAGTGTGTTCTATGGAAAGCTTCTTGGTAGATTAATATACTTAAACGCGCGATCGCATAGCCTTTCGCGAAATCTGCTCAATATCCTGTTGTATATTCCATGGAAATCATGTCGTGATTACGTAATAATTCGTTGTACGCTGCAATATCCGAACATTTTAATACGCGGTGGTAAAGGCTATCAAAATTGCCTTACTAAAATAGGTTTAATTTTGACATTTTGGGGATCATTCTTGGAATTCATTTCGATAACGACCCCCTGCCATTTACTAGTCTTTACAAAATTTCGAATGAGATGATTGATAATGATATGCCTTTAATGTGAACAACTCCGTTATATCAAATTGTGGATTTAAAATTAGGATTTCGGAGCCTAGGCGTTGTGGCGTTGTGGCGTGCGCCTGTAATCCAGCTAAAAAGTGGAAGTTACAAACTGATTCAGCCGAGGACGCAGGTTCGAAACTGAGTCACGTCTTTCGGATGGTGACGTTTAAAGGTCGGTCCCCAGACGTAAATAATCATATCTGATTGATACACGTCTGTAAAAACCCAATACACACACTATCAATACGCTTGCTCATCTAATAAAAGAGTATAGGTCCATTGGATTTTATCTCATACAAGTTATACAAATAATTCAGGACTTCTGATATAATTATCCACGATCAAAGATCACGAAATTCGTGAAATTAGTGGTGATCAAATTGGTTCAATTTTCATTTTTCCGATTGAAGTTGAGTCGAGAGTGAGTCTACTACTTCCAGGGGAAATCTTCTCCCTCGGGATCGTCCATGACTTCGTCTCTTGCCTTCGAGCAGACGATAGCTCCGGTCTCGCTATCGAGGATGATGAAGGTCGGGATTCCTTTCACGCTAAACTTCTCACCCAGCTTCTCCTACAATGAAACAAAAAGAAAATCTTATGAATATTGTGATGTTCATGACGTATTTTGTGAGAACAAGTATGAAAAATGATGTCCACCAGCAAAGGGGGAGAAATATAACCTCTTGTTCAGTTAAGTTAGAGGGGGGAACTGAATTCAGACAAGGATTTAGAGGCGAGAACGGTAAAGCGAATCGTCTTCTTTCTCTAATAATTAAATAAAACGTCAAAGCTTCCACGCTTCGCGCGGTAGGGGGTGAAACAGAATTCAGACAAGGATTGAGAGGCGAGAACAATAAAACGAAACGTCTTCTTTCTCTAGCGCGCTTCGCGTGCTCACTACACCCCCCCTTAAATAAAATCTTAGCTACCCGCTTTTTCAGTAAAACACTACAGTAAAAGTGGAATGGGAAGAGGGGGTCAAGGCGGAAGCGGCCCCTCTTGTTAATTTAAAAATGTGTTGAAGAATGAAAAAGCAGGAATATCTCCGCGTGGTACTTTTCTAGTGGCCCACCCCCCCCCTCTCTCTCTCTCTCTCTCTCTCTCTCTCTTGCTAACAATTTCTTTCTCCCGATCATGACTGTGCCATAATTTGTGCCAAACAGATTATTTTTCCATCAAAATAATGCAGAAAGGAATTAAACCTGAGAGGCGAAAACAAAATCTCACCCTTCCCTTCCGACGTTCCTGTTTACCCGCACCTACAGCTGCGATGATTTAAAAGCAATGTGAGAATACTTCGCCATTAGAAAACATGCCATAATGCTCACACAAGCCTTTACTTCCTTCCTTCTCTTTCTATTTCTCTATAATAGCTCTCTTTCTCTTTCTCTTTCTCTTTCTCTTTCTCTTTCTCTTTCTCTTTCTCTTTCTCTTTCTCTTTCTTTTTCTCTTTCTCTATAATAGCTCTCTTTTTATCCGAATCATCGTGTGGCGCGTGTCAAACAGATGTTTGAATTTGAGGAAAATGTAACAGCTATATATCAAAACATGCCAAACAGGCATACAAAATATATGCCATTATACTCACTTCAACATCACATCAAAGAATGTCTTTCTCCCTCAACACAATAGACCCCCCCCCCCCCCCCGATCCAAATACGGGCATGCACTTTTACATGGACATGATGAGAGCTCATCTGAAATATTTGGTGGGGCTCATGCATGCATGGCCATGTTTTGCACTTCAGAACTAACCTTTCTATCTCGATCAGAGAAGGGCAGGCTTAACCATGGCATGTCTTTGAAGTAACCATCAAAGTCTCCTTGGTCCCGATCTGAGCTCACGAAGACAATCTCCAGCTTGCTTTCATTTTTCTTCGCGAAAGCCTTGTAAAACTCGGCCAGCTTCGGAGTGAACGATCGGCAAGGGGGGGCACCAGTGAGCCGAAAAATAGAGACCTACGTATCTGCCAGATCCAGCGAGAGTTGATGTCGCTACTTCGGCCCCACCCGCTCCATGTAATGTTTCTCCAAACAGCTCAACAAGCGCCATGATCAGAGAGTGTTCGAGAGAATTATTGACTGGACGAATGTATGTATGTGTATGTGGCAGGACAACAAGTACACTACAATGGATACAGCCAGTGAGAGTCCTAATGATTGTACAGCGACTATTTGCCTTGATTTATACCTGGGGATCAGTCCACGATGACGTAGCAATTATTATAGGCACGCTGATTCAGACATTACGTAATGCCCTAAGAATATACATCTATTCAACTGAAACCACGTAGTCGATGCTGAAACAAAATCAATAGTCATCGTTATTTCACTGACCTGGTACAATCATGAGGTTAGTGTAATTGAGCTGGCAACAAGAAAACATTCACTGGATGAGTAACGTGGAGGATAAAGACATGTTTCTGATAATACTATCTTTCGTTTCTCAGTATAGAATATTGTAGAAAAATTGACTATTTTTTTCTTTCATGTGATTATGATTATGGATGTTTAATTTTTAAGAATCCTTTGGGACGAACTATATACAAAACATTTACTTGAGGTGTCAAACCTGTCATATCACCTATTTTGGATGGAGTATACCTTTCACATTATATGTTGGTTGAACCTCGCGCAAGGGACCATGTCGTCAAAGCACATGTGCATGTAAGATTAGACATTATTATGGGAACTGACCTGATTGTTTGATTCCATGGAAAACGCGATTCGTTAATATTCTGAAAAAATCAGAATGAAGGTCATCATCAATATAATCTCTATCTGTGTCTTTATGACACTAATTTTAATCCAAGAGACCAGTTCATACATTTTATTCATACTCCTAAATCCCAAAGCTTACCAGGGCCTTGTCCGTCATTACAAAAACAAAAACATATAACCACAGGTAATGTCACTCGTAACAACAGAGGATGATAGACTTTGAGAGATAAGAACAAAATCAATCCTACTTCTGATTTGCATGTCTTTTGACATCCATGTATATTTCTTTTCCGATAGGTGGGTGTGACGCCATATATCAAGCAGGTCAAAATCATCTATAATTATTTCCATAATGGCTTTACTACATCTTGGATGGTTTTGAAATGTTTTAGGAAATTTATCATTTTTTGGCTCCACAACTGTATTGAAATCTCCTGCTATCACATAGGGTTCCTCACCATGTTCGAATAACAGAGAGTGAAAATCATCGAAGAAAAGTCTATCGTCATTGTTTGGACCATATATATATTTGCAACTGTTAACATCATATTGTTTATTTTTTTCAATTACTACTAACATTCGCCCCTTGTCCTCCTTAAATTTATTTACAATATCAAAAGAAGCAGATGGTTTGAAAAGAATGCATACTCCAGCACTTTCTGATGTTCCATGATTAAAAATAATTTTGTATCCCCATTCATGTTTCCCTCTCCGTTCTGACCTTATTGTCGAGTGGGTCTCTTGTAAAAGTATTAGATGGAAGTCGAGATTTCTGATCCAATTAAAAACACATCTTCTTTTGAAATCGTTTCCCAATCCCCTCACATTCAGGGAACAAATTTGTTATATCTACGAAATCCCCCTATGACCCCCTCCACCCTTACAGCATCTTCCCTCCACTCTTTCGCTGTGTCATTCCAAAGCATTACATAGCGAAAGAGAGGAGGAAAGTTTATCGATTATGTTTGTATAATGACAACAAAATAGTAAGCAGTTTTTAAAGATAATAAGCTTTGCTATTATACCTTATGTTTCAAGGTTATAAGCGCATTATGCGTGGAATAAACTGTATAGTATAAATTAACAAACAGAAACTGAAACTCCCATTATAGACAGGTGTTAGAGAATGCACTTTACAAAAATGATAATAGTAGAAATATTTACAGGTATTACAAAAATGAAACTAGATTATTACAGACTCATATTTTCACAGAATATGTAGGTCAGGCTTAGCAGTATCCGGTTTCGTTCCTTTCCCTTTTCATATCCAAAACAATAGAGACATTTTGGTAAACGAATAGTTGAAATTGCTCTAATTCATCAATTTAAAAGTGTATTGAACTGGCAAAATTGTATTTTTACTTGAAAATGGTTACTCTGAATCTGATATCACAAAGTTATTGGCAAATAAATAGAACAGTTTCTTGAAACGAAATATTCACACGTCTTGATAGGATGACCATAACAAGCAAAAATAGAACACGTGGAAAGGAAAATCATACAAAAACAAAATTATACAATTACATGACCTCATCGACCCCCCCCCCCCCCCCCCCCCCCATGGGTCTCAGTCAAATTTAAGACAGCGTGACCAAGAAAACGCATATAAAGGGGTGATGTGTTTATAGATTGGACGCGGTCCGCGCGATGCCGCGTTAAAGGGACTTGGTATTAATTAAACATTGTTCAGATGAGTGGTGCTAATGTAGTGAATTCAATGCTAGATGTGCAATTAAAGACAATCTGAAAGTTTGAGTGAAAACAGACTATTATTAATGATAACAATGGGGAAAAACTGATCTGATCGATTCCTTAATTCTCCCAACTATATATTATTACAATTTAATTTAATTTTTTAATTAGTGAATGTAAATCGTCACAAGCAATGGATTGGCTTTTTATACCATTCCAGACATTTAAGTGTTGAAAGATTATTTTAACTTTTTCATCAACCTGTAACGATAACCAAGTCACTTTAATGGGTTAAAAAACGACCATTTTCAAGAAAAAGGATATTTTTTCAAAATCCTGATATACGCATTTAGGAGTATTTTTCTAGATCCCGACTCTGAAATGAAAGCTGGTCGGGAAGCCGGTTGTCTTGGACGTAATATACGTCAATTTGCTAAAGTAAAAACACACGATCAAAGCTCATAATATGCTTCCTGTACCAGCATATATAACAATATTGTCAATAATTTATGGTCAAGTTTCTGTCACTCTGGCTGCATCTGATGACGTCGTGTACAGCGATAAAGACAGAGGCGGCCCTCCCGGGGGGCAGGGGGGCACAGTGCCCCCCCCCCACTTTTCCAAGCACCCGAAAAGTGCCCATTTTTAAATAGAAATAGTGCCCCTTTTACTTAGACAAGTGTCCCTATTAATTTATAAAAGTGCCCCCTCCCTTTTTCAACTCTGAGAAGTGCCCCTTTTACTTGGACACGTACCTCTTTTCCTTCGAGAAGTTCCCATTTTCCTTTGCAATAAGTGTCCATTTTCCATTCTCATAAGTGCCCGTTTTAATCTCTAGTAAGTGCCCCTCGTTAGGTACGAGAAGTGCCTCTTTTCACTTTTGATAAGTGCCCCTGCACCTCTGATAATTGTCCTATTTAATTCTGAGAGGTGCCTCTTTTACTTTGACAAGTGCCCCTTTCCCTTTGTAAGAAGTGCCCCTTCCCCTTTTAATAACTAAACCCATTTTAACTCGGATAAGCGCACCTGATATTTCCACATGTGCCCTTTTTCCTTTCTAATAAGTACCTCTTTTCCTAATGATAAGTGACCCATTAAAAAAGAGCCCCTTCCCCTTCTCATAAGTGCCCCTTCTCTGGTAAATGACCCTTTTCAGGTACGAGAAATTACTCATTTTCACTTCAGATAAGTGCCCCGTTCACCACCGATAAATGCCCTTTTAAAATCTGATCGGTGCCCAATTTCTTTCAACTAATGCGCATTTTCCTTCATTACAAGTGCCCCCTTTTCATTCACATAAGTGCCCCTTTTCATATCTGGTCATTGCCCCTTTTCAAGTGCGATAAGTGCCTCTCAACTCTGATAATTTCCCTTTTAACAATGATACGTGCCCTTTTCCTTTCTAATAAGGGACCTATATTCCCTTTTCATAAATGCCCCTTTTCTCCTCTTACAATTGCCCCTATCAAAATCTGATGGAGGCACCTTTTCCTTCGACAAATGCCCATTTCTTATTCTCTTTACTGACTTTTTTTCATCCCTGGTGAGTGCCTCTTTTTGAGGGTGTAAGAAGTTCCCCATTTTCACTAATTACTCTTTGTACTTTGGCACATTCTCCTTTTCATTCCTGATAAGTGTCCCCTTTTCCTCTCATCATTAAACGCGCCCTAGCTAACTTCAAGCGACTAAGAGCAATTTCCCCCAAAGATCGCTCGCTACGCTCGCACGCATCTATAGATGATATACTTATGTTACTTATCAAAGGTCTTTTTAGTCTTCCGTCATGAGAATGTGCTTATAACCCCATTAGGATTGGGTTTTTTCCTCTTCATAAAAGATATAATATTTCGCACTGCGACCTCACACATCTTAAATTTTTTCCTCGCTCGCTTCGCTCGCTCGCAAACAAGTTTTTAGACAATCAAACCCAACTGCAAATCATGATGCTTAAGCAATATGTTGTATAGTGTATAAAGTGAATCATCCCTGATAATTGTAATCACAATGTAGGGGTATATACCAATGTCTAAAAATTGTATATTTTCGCTGTGAGATTTCCCTTTGTAGGTGCCCTTTTTTTTCCAGAAAGTGCCCTTTTTTCTTGGTGCCCCCCCCCCCCCAATTTGAAAGTCGCTCGGCCGCCCCTGGATAAAGATGTGTCAGCTTCCGGGTCAGCTAAATTCCCAAGGGGGGGGGGGGTGGGGGGCTTTCTACTCAAGTACTATACTTGCTCATTTTTGTCTCCGGGCTCACGCCCACAGGGAACCCCTGACCTAATTTTCATTTTCTTATAACAAAACATTACTACACTATAGGCACGATGAAAGTCATATTTTGAAAATATGTGATTTTCCATCCCAATTCCAAAATAAAACCAGACCGTTAACGTTGACAATTTTCTGCATGAGGACCCATGGCCAGGGACCCACGGCTTTTGTATTGATAGGCTATTCAATATTATTACAGTTTCTTCACGATGGAAGTCGCGTTTTTGCCGTGCGATTTGGACTATATACCCAGATCACGAACATTTCCCCTGACTAGAAAATGTTTAAATCTCTGATTTCCAGATTTGTTTCATCATCAATGTTATGGGTTTCCCTTCTAGAATTGAAATTGATCATTGTAATGTTGTGTTCTTTTGTATCCACTACATGTACTGTCTACAAAATAGATCAAATTTGAAATATAATTCCCTTTTTCAAAGAAATGACCTATGCTGGCTGTTATTATTAAACCCCATTTGGAAGTGTTTATAATTAGTATTGCTTCTCCATTGAAATGATTTGTTTACATTGTGCATTTTACATCCGAAGCGCAACTTTTGATTTATTTTACATTGTCAACAACTTAAATGGTAATCCATATCGCACTTCAAATGACCGAGGGGTTACTATTTTAAAATATTCGTTTAGGAGTACACTACTTGTGTGAAGAAAAAAAAACAAGCGAAATCCCCATTTAGGGTGTATTTTGGCTTCAGAAGAAATCCTCGTTTAGGGGGTGTCTGGAAAACCTGTGGTCACGCATGCTGACAGTATTTCTATGAGACCCCTGGGTATAGGCAGGCAGAGACGGTCAGACGGACACTGAGATCGAGCTAGATTCTGCCCATGACTTAAAGGATGGTAAGTGTCAAAGTACAGTCTGTACCTGCAGACTACTCCTCGACGCGGACCCGCTGGAAATATACAGTTTCGTGACAATGATGGCGCTAGACTAACTGCATGACATGCATGAGAGAGGATTTACATCACACTGCTGAAAATGAGTTGAGAATTTATGTATGGTTTGCATTGATGCAACAATTAATATTTTCCTTCTATTTCCTACTTTTAATAATAACAAAATATGCCGAAATATATCATAGTGTATGAATGTGTTATCAATCATTTATTTAAATTTGGAATAGAGAAGAATAATTTTGTTTTAAATACATTTTGAATGTATGAAAATTATAGCTAACAAAATTATTTGTTCCTGTCTTCCCTAATTATTCATGATTAAGATACAAACTTCGTGTCACTGACAACTTGTAGGATTTCATGTTTAGCATCATCATCATCATCATCATCATGCAGCATCATCATCATTAACATCGTCATCATCATCATCATCAACATCATCATCATCATCATCATCATCAGCATCATCATCATCAACATCATCATCAACATCAACATCATCATCATCATCATCATCATCAACATCATCATCATCATCATCATCATCATCAACATCATCATCATCATCATCATCATCAACATCATCATCATCATCATCATCAACATCATCATCATCATCATCATCAACATCGGCATCATCATCATCATCGGCATCATCATCATCATCAACATCATCATCATCATCATCAACATCATCATCATAATCATCATCATCATCATTAACATCACTATTATCATCATCATCATCATCATCATCAACATCATCATCATCATCATCATCATCATCATCACCATCATTAACATCACTATTATCATCATCATCATCACCATCATCATCATCAACATCATCATCATCATCATCATCATAATCCTCCTCCTCATCATCATCATCATCATCATTAACATCACTATTATCATTATTATCATTGTTCTCTTGTTATCATAATGAATTGCATGAAATTTTATACAGAGAGAGAGAGAGAGAGAGAGGGGGGGGTGGGGTGGGGGAATATCTGAGACACTCCTTGCTGACCTATGACTGTTTGTACTCACTCCTAAATTCGTTGAATTCCAGTTCGATGTTCTTCAGAAATTGTAAACACTCATCAGATTGTGACGTCAGGATTAGTGATTTCTTCCACATGCACTGCCTCTCAAAGTCCACATGATTATAATACAAGTAAAAAATAATCTAGCAGGCCCGCCCGCACAGTCATAAATTACGATTTCAACAAGATTTCACAATGAAATAATACAACACTAACAAATAACAGATTTAGAACTAGAAGGGGGTGAGGGGAGAAGCTTGACTGTTATTGAGTTTAATTTTCTATGATAACCCCGCTCACGATATTAACTTAGTTGAAGAAAGTCTTGATATCCCATGGAAGTCTAGTTTCTGGCCCTTCCTTACTTAGAAGAGGTGTAGTGGTCCACCTGCACACCCCAAATCAGGCCGAGTACGGCATCTGCAAGAATCTGCACAAAATCAATAATCGGCCTGTGCTCAATTAATGGCCTGTGCTCCCTTGGAAACCCAATGTGACACACCTAGGCCCTATATATGGAAAAAAAAATGCCCCTTCTTATCAAATTTCATATCAATGTGGCACCTGAAATCCCCTGAAATCGTAGATTTTTTTCTTCTTTGCTATGTTTTTGTTTTGTTTTGTTTTGTTTTTTGTTTTTTATTGGGGGGCGGGGGGGGGGGGGGGTCTTTCGTCACTTGACCTGTGCCCAACCCTTTTTATAAAATATTTATAAAAGGGATTGACCCTTTCTATATAATTATGTTAGGCAGTAAGCACAGATTTAAAGGGTAGGCCTACGTATCATGTAAAACAAAAAATTAAAGGCTGTTTGTAAGTGCGACATGTTCATTAAAGTCCACTCAAACTTACTACCACTTTCAATAGAAGCAGACAAATCAAACAAACCAATAAAAAAGAGTTTGAGCAAAGTCGGCTAACTATTAAGAAAGAAATGAATTTTTAATGAAACGAAAAACTTTCTAAATCACAAGACAAATTGGCAACTCATTCGTGAGTCTGGTACGTCATTGCCTCTGTCTACCACCACTAATTATTGTTTTCTGTATAGGGCCTAGGCCTATTGATAATATAAATTTCCAAGTTTCCCCCGAAAAATCTTATTTCCTCACACCAGCATCCAAGTTATATTGATAATAATATGTTTTGGTGTGGATGCACTAATAAAGAGCAAACAAGTTTTGATTTGTTATAAGAGGACTGTTAGCGTACAAAATATAAACTAGGATAGATGGGAATAGTCTGCATCGGCTCAGACGCTTTTGCTCTTTGTTGACATTGCATCATACGAGTTTTGTGTACAACGTCGCCGCGCATGCGCATCGTGCAAACACTAGATTATTACTACACATTCACGCTAAACGTGTGATTGTGTTCGATTAAAGTCGGCATATTTTGCTGTCCTGTTGATCAATTCAGAATTCTACAGCGGAATTTTTTGACGTGGTGGTAACATTTGATTCAAGTCGTATTTAGTGCCCTATTGTTGGGCCTTCTCTTAATCTTTTTCCATTTGTTTTCTTCCTGGCCCGTCGTTGATCTTACTCTCTACTAGATCTAGGCCTATCGAAATTTAAACAACCGACCAAAACAACACATAGCCGAGCTGCGTGGACAGCGAGGACATGCGCCTGCATTTTGTGCATGCCAACCGTTTGTCTGAGCTGAGCTGAGTGTGAGGGACTGCACTTCCTTGTCATTTTGTTGCATTTTGCCATTTAGCCGGTAATTTTGCTTGATTTTAATTCGCGTGAGGATTCAAGATTCCCGTCTGATATTGGAATGGGTACTTTCCAGAACACTTCTTTGGAAGATATTGGTAAGTTAGCCCGTACTACTAGATTCTAGATAGATCTAAGTAGTTGTTGCATTTTAATTTCTTGAGAATTTATTTAGTCTTTTGAAATTTGAGATGAAGAAAAGAGTAGGATTCTAATTTCTAGGCAATGCTAGCTTGGACTCTAGGAGTAGGAATGGTTATGATTAACCTAGTGTAGGCCTAATGCCAAATTACAGAGCTTGATCCCATCCTTTGCAAAGGATGGGATTGGGATAGAGCTCTAGACTTCTAGATCTAGGGCTAGGCCTAATTTAATTGTTTTACTTAATACTTCCTTGTACTTGTTGTAGCTGTAGATCTAGTCTGGTCTAACTTTTTCAGTGTTTATATTTTTTTAGACCTTAAACTGGCAATGAATGGATTGGACATCAGAAAAAAACATTGTCTGTTTATGGAGGATTATTATTATTATTAGAGTAAAGTACCCGGTAATCGGTCAGCTCCGGTTTTCGGCCAATTGGTTGGATACATGGTAAAATCACTTTAAAATACATCGCATAATAGCATAACACATATCCCACACATACCATACCATGCCAGTGTCACTGAAGAACCACATTTGCAATGAAAAATATATCCTAAAATATCACATTTTAGCGATGTAATCGGCGGTCCCGCTACCCAAATCTGAAAAATCGAGTTTCTTACGCGTGTATGTAAGAAATATGGGTACCATAAAATGAGCTTTATTTCAAGTATTTTTCAGATATAGAGCCCGATTTTGTGCTGGTCGCAAGCTCAAAAGTATCTCATCGCATGTATTAAATCAATGCAGCCGCACACCGCGACGCACACACGATATGTCCGTCTAATTCAGATTCCAACTTCCGATCACCGCTGTGCCTGTATTCGGTCAGGCGAGCACCCGGGAGTTCCGGCGTGGGATACCTGCTCCGCCCGCTTGTGCTATACATCAGCGCAGAAACGCACGGCACGCGCGAGCGCTTCCTATTGACTTTGTACATGCGGCCGTAAACTGAAACGCTCGGCCGATAACCGGCTCCAAAACAGTGAAAATTGAAATGAATATTGTCATGGCAATTCGTGATTTTTTGGGGGAATTCTTTTTTTGTTTAAATAATAATAATATTTGCTTCATGATTTGAACAAGAAATGATAATAAATAGGAAGTAAAGAGTCCAATAAATAGGATTTTGTCTTAAGTGGCCGAAAACCGGGTACTTTACTCTAGAGTCTAATATCTTTTGATGGAGAAGAAGAAAAAAGAGGAAGGAGGAGGAATACAAATAATAGTGAGTGGCACTGTAAGGTAATGTACATGTAGGACTAGACCGAAAACTTCAGTCTCTCTAATCGTCGGTTGTTCCACTGAGACTACGTCTGGCTCCACTAGACCTCCGATTATAGAGACTGAAGTCTGGGGACCTCTTTCTGTGAGGCACTGTACGGAACAAATGGTTCGGTTCGACCGGACCGCGATGAATGAGATATGCAACGAGATTTTCACTCTTTACATCCTCATAACTGCTGCAATTACAACACAAATTAAAAATAACATATATATAGCTTATTTGACTTACGATAGCTTGCTCATTTAGATCCTAAATTAATGATTAATCCGAGAAAGTCTCGTCGTCAACATTATCCGTCTTGGTTTTAGTTGATGAATATTCATTTTTTCTTTTCGAACGTCCAATAGCTACCGTAGCTATGTACGAGTCGGCCCGGCTTGACCAACGAACTCCCACGAAACGAGTGCTCTGATTGGCCATTGGCTATGTTTTGGTAGGTGGACCCGGAAATATATCGGCCGCCGGGTAATATTTTGAATGCATGAACGTACCGTTTCACAGTTCGGAAATACAAATTGGATAATTCATATAAGTAAGTCCGTAAATTATACATTTAATATTAAGTTATCAAATTTTGATAACTGTAATTAGGACAAATGACATACCGACCTAATTTACATCTGATTTAGAAATCAGAAAATTAGATCTAAATAAAGAAAATCGGGGAGAAAATGTTTTGACTTAAAAAGCTGCCATTGTTGGCTATAGCTACCCCCGCGGTACGAGATCTCTGGGTTGCCATCTGTATTGGGGAATGACAACAAATGTCAGTTTTATTAAAGAAATGACCCAAATCAGATGGTTATTGCTGTCTAATGTAGGACTAGGAGGAGGTGTTGTTTACTGCACATGTATCAATGTTGAAAGCGGAGGAAGAACAAGAAGAAGAAGAAGAATGTTCTATGCACTTGTGAATATTTACGCAAGGTCAGGAAGAACACTAGACCTATGATACTGTAGTCTAAATGATCTACATGTAAACTACCTTACATTACTTGTCCCAGAATTTTGAAATGACATAAAACTTTCAAAATATTGACCTGCATTCACAAAGTGTGATGAAGCACAAAGTTTGTTTATGCACAGTTTATTCCAGTTGCAATTAATTTAACCTGCTCTGACACACTGTCAGACACAACCCATTGACACCAAAGAGAGAAAAAAGAGAAAGAAAGAAATTAATATTAAAAAGAAAGGCGTTGGTGATAATACATGTAGACCCTAGTTAGTTCTTGACTGATTGCCATTACAAAAAAACAAAACAACAATGGATGTGGGTAGTACGTGTACATGTGACTCGACATTCCGTGTTATCAAGAGTATAACTGAAGTATTTTAAGTTTCATTTAGAGACTACAGTACCTGTAGTAGAAAAGGTATTGCTGATTTGGCCATGTACATTTTGCAGGGGAGGGGTATTATAAAACTCTAATGTGATATGATGATAGATATGAACCCTTTCCAATCTTGTCTGTAATTATAAGTCAATATAAAATTTAGAAACAGTGTACAGTTATAACTATAGTACATGTTCATTGTGAATTGGCATATTTACAGATGATGAGTTTCCTTTTCCGTACATGTTACGTACATGTAGCTGTACAAACAAATTCAAATATTTTTTCATTAAAACAAAAAACTATACTGTACATTGTAGTTGTACTGTACATGTTCAAGTAGACCCCTACATGTACACACACACACAATTTACATACATGTGCATGTAGGCCTACTGTATATTATTGTGCCATATAGTAAATGCTTAAACCAAGTATCTCTTTGCTTAAACAAGCGAGTGAGTGAGTGCTCATTGACCTACATGTACCCATACTAGAGGATTTTCCCTTTGGAAAGACTCCATTGAATGGAAGGAGCCAGTATTAATCATTTTGTAGAAAAGGAGGTGGGAGCAAATAGTCTTCACCCATTGGTTGATTTTTAAGGTGTGTGCTATGTGTGTGTGTGCTGTGTAATCTAATCGGCCTCTCCATTGATGGACTAATAGTGTTATGGAAGTCTTCAATTTCAGACCCTGGTTCTTGTTGATTGTGGCTTGAAACACTTGGTGTGCTTGTGAAATAATACAATACTTGTACTGTACATGTAGATTGGAGAATGGAGATGTAATGCACATTTCATTGCATTGCTTGAATGCTAAGGTTGGACCATATCCATGTAAAATTAAGTACATACTGTACCAGAGCTGCCAACTAGTACGGATTTCCCGTAATTGGTACGGAAATTAACGACCATTACGGAATGTTGTCTCAAATTACGGATTTTTTTTTTTTTTTTTTTTTTTTTTTTTTTTTTTTTTTTTTAAATATGATCGCTGAGAAAGACGGAAAAGTATCAAGTATTCTCTTAATAGGAGCCATTTTTCATGGAAAACTGTGTTGGGATGACCTTAAACTCAATATTTAACAACTTTGTGTGAGTAAAGTCACCAAAAATTTCAGATAATCATGCGTCCGCGCAGTGTTGGCGTGCCGTTTTTTTTAGATTCATAGCGCAGCATAGGAAATTACTGATTTATACCTAAAATTACTGATTTTGAGCCTTGTGATTACTGATTTTCTGTTCTGGAGGTTGGCAGCTCTGCTGTACACATATGAACAATGTAATAGTAGACATTTTATTGATGTTCACATGTTCATGTACAATTTGTACATTTACAGGTACCAGTATTTCAAGTATTCACTGTAGCCATTTAATACCATGGCCATGGCATTGTGCATGTTTAACAACTTTCATGTATTACATTGTATTTTGTAGGCCTACAGTGTAATCTACATGTACTGTACATGTAGTTGTGTTCTTTTCTTCTTCTTTAAAAAAAAAATGTTAACTGTCAAATAAATTTGTGTAGTCAATCATGTGGTGAATTTTCAGGATCTTCAGCCAAGTTCAGAGAAGAATGACCCTGGACAAGTGGACAACCAGATGAAGAAAACAAAACTTTATCAACATTTATAGTCATGTACAATATAAACACAGATAACTAGAAATGCAATCGTGTCACAACGATGTGCGTGCAATGACGCCATATTTCTACATGTCAAACGAAAGAGCTTCTCTCGGACTATCCAGAGCAATTTGTACGAAGTCTGTAGCTTCTGTGATATTGGAGATAGGTAGGGCGAAAGAAAGGCCTCAACAGTGACCTTGATGGGATGGTAGTGACTACGCCTACGAAGTTTGAAAGAAATTGGGATAGGGGAAAGAACCTAGAAAGGGCTCGCAAGCACTGCGTGCAAAAACCAATGGGATTTGGTGCATGTTAATCATTGCAATAAAGATCGTTCTGGGGACCAAAAGCGTGAACCCGATATGCCCCATAGACAATGCGTGTAATGCATGGGCGAAAAAGGTACAGGATCTGTATTATGACCGGAGTTAAATTGTTTTTTCTCCCTCTCTTTATGCCTCTTTATGGGCCGTATTTGGTATCATTAGAAAGAGAATTTCATGGTTGTTATTGTAAACCACTCTCTTTTTTTCTTTGATAATCCTATCGAAGCACGTGATGTAAAATAGATTTATAGGACAAAATGGCGTCTTAAATGGCCCCCTTGACCAATTTCAAAAATCCGGCCAAGAGGTGCCCTGCGTATTGGAACTCGGCATGTCACTGCAAATTTTCAAGGAAACAAAAGGACGTTTAAGGGGCGAAAAGCAGTCTGAAAAAATGACGTCATAGCCGATACGTGTTAGATTCGGGCGGAAACTCGGCGGAATTCGTGTAGTGACCTTTGTTCAAATGCGATTTACTCACAATTTTCTGTGTGAACATATACTATACTTGGTATCATTCGAAAGGGCACTTCATTGCGGTCAGTTTGACACCATTGTTATCTGCGCGCAATGTATTGCACGCATTAAACGCGCTATTACGTAATGCATAGTAAATTCATCATTTTTGGCGATTACTTTGCGCTGACATATTCGAATTTTACCAAACTTAGTAAACAGTTGTCACGTATATGGATACATATGTCTGCCAAGTTTCATTGATGTAGGTATAAACATCGCCATTTTAGAGCAAGTTGAAGTTATTTCGGAATTTTCTTGAAAATGGCGAATTTGGAGGGCAATTTTCTCAAATTTGGTCAGTGATAGGGTATATCATTTTGTATATGGCTGGAAAGGGCATATCTTCAAGTATCTAAATCCAAAAAAGGGTACGGGTTTGCCAAGCCATTATGGAGATACGGCCACAGAGAGAAAGCGAATTCCCAGAACTTTAGAGGGCGCTATTTATGTTGTGCGAAGCCATTGGAGCGTGAAATTTGACATGGCTAATTGGCTATGTGCAATTATGAGATAAAGATACTGTGAGATTTAAATACAAAACAGAATTTATATGAGAAAGTTATGGCAGTTTTAGATTATTTAGGGGTCCATTTTTCAAGAACTTGAGAGATTTTTGACGGAGTCGGTTTTAGATTTGAATTTCGAGTATGAAGATGGCATTTTGAAGGTCAAGTCATACGTCGCAGATGAAAGAACATCTCTTAGACTATCTAGAGGAATTTGTTAGAAGTTTGTAGGATCTAGGATAGTGGAGATAGGAAGGAAGATATAAAGGCCTTAAAATGGACCAGAAACGGACAAAATGGCGCCTGGACGGTCATGCATGAGTGATTTCCAAAATCGAAGAATGTAGTGACCTTGATGAGATGTTAGAGACTATGCCTATGAAATTTGAAAGGAAAAGGACATGAGAAAAGCACCTAACTAGGCATCACAAACACTACGTGCAAAACGAATGCGATTTTCTGACGATAAGGATAAGGATAAGGAAAAGGAAAAGGAGAATATTAATGGGGCAGAATGTGAACGAAAACAAGGCAATGACGAAGGTCGTCATTGCAATTATGGCTGGTATATAAACTACAGTAGGCCTACATGTACTGTGTATTGCACACTTGAACCAGGGACATGCTCAAGACGTGCAGGCCAGCATGTTTCCAATGGCCTGATTTTAGTTCAGTGTGCAGAATCACTCAGACACAGGATGACCTATATACAGTTTCAGATTACAGTGTAAAGTCACTCTGTACAAGCTGATTGGTTCTCATGCCCTCTAAAAATGATAAGAAACCCTGTCTGTGGTAGTGTGCAAACATATAACTTTGTTTGACTGGACTTCAAGGCTGTAACCCAAATGGAAGCTGTAAGATTATAATCTATTTATCAGTTCTAATTAAATCTAACATAATTTTGTTACTAGGCTTAACAAAATTCCTTTTTTTTCCTTCTTTTTTTAACTTTGTAAATAGTGTAAATAGTTCACTACAAAACTTTAGGAATTTTATTTGTCATATATTATATATTTGAAAGGTGTTTTAACGATTCAAGCTCTATTTGCTTATGTTTCATCACCTTTGTGTGTTCATTCTTCAAACTGTATATAAGTTGCAACTTGTCTTTGATAAAACATATATTCTTTTTCTACACCTATTCATCCATGATCCATGTAAAATTGAAAATGATTTGTTATATTATATTAATTTGTCATGTGATGTTAACTTCAATGAATTGTGAAATTGTGAACATGCATAAATAAATAAATAAATAAATAAATAAATAAAAATAAGATGGAGGGATGCAATAAAATTGGCCAAATTAAAAAATCTGAACTAAATATTTGTACACAATGTTAGAACCTTGAGAACCGAGGAAAGTGTAGAAAGTTTGTTGGATGAACTAGAGGGATTCAAATGGGACGTCATCGGGCTTGCTGAAACGAAGAGACAAGGAGAACCCTCCATGGACCAGTTCAAAGATCTACATGTACATGTATTAAAATTATTTACATTTATGGTAGTGATGACCTGAAAACTTTGCAGAAGATTGTCTAACATAGCAGCAAGTCCCAGCAACTATGATCTACATATAGTACATGTACATGTACATGTACCTGTATTAACTGAAGTACATGTAGCAAGAATTCATGTACATGTAGTCTATTGGACATAGCTTTAGAGCTACTTTATTTGACGAAGAGGCTGCTAGCTAGAAAATCAGAGACATCAGTGTCCTTTTTTTTTTATCCACAAAGAATAACGTGATATTTTTAAGGTTGGAACTTCTTTAAGTATGAAATAGTGCTGTAACATCACGGATATCTCCAATTCCGTTTTAATAACCGCCAGTCAAAACCGGACGGTTTTCGGTTAAACGTCTGAAAAAGCGGGAAGGACTTTCATCTAACTGCGAGGTGCAGTTTAAGGCGCCGATTTGTGCTTGTGAACTTGTCACAAATAATAGTAACAATGACGTTTTTGAATGTGTAAGATCATTAATGTAAATTAAAAACAGTAGAAGACCTACAATTTGTAGGATAGAACCTTGTGGTACGCCATGTGTACAATTTGGATGAATTACATGTATTATTATAAACTACATGTAATGTACATATTGAGATCTATTACAAAGATTACTTTCAAACCAAGATGACAGACAAATTGGAGTGTTGTTCTACATGTAGTTTCGGAGTGGTGAGTCAACACACTGATTACTGAGCTGGGAGACATTGCCAGGCATAGTGCCAGGTGGAGGGGCATAAATAAAAAATAAATAAAAATAATAATAATAATAATAATAATAATGATATTAAAAAAAAAAAAAAAAAAAAAAAAAGGAAAACGAAACCGTCCAATTGAAAACGGAATCCGCCATGGGCGGTCGGATACCGGACGATTAAACGTTTGACTACAGCACTAGTATGAAACATGTTGTATTTTGGACAGAAAGAAAAATGTAGATCTCCTCCAATCCAGATGAAAAACTCTCAGGGGATAAGGAGGGGTAGACTGGGATGGTATTGTCATGTGGTTAGAATGACAGAATCCATTGGCTTCAGAGAGTAATGAACCAGGTTGTGGGCCCCAAAACCCTGTGGCAGACCTCGTAAGACCTGGAAAGAGACACTAGATAAAGACATACATGTAAGAGCATGTGGCCTCATCGAGGCGGATGCTGAAGACTGGAAGGCTTTGAGTAAGGCACTAAGGAAAATGAAACATTCATGATTCATCCCAATGGCATGGAAAAGATGGATGCTTCGTGTAAACGATGATAAAGATGACACCAGGGGGGCGTTTCACTAATTTTGTCATCAGTGACAAATGACAGTTTGTTATAAGCTACTGAAATCTTTGCTTCTGATTGGTTATCAGCAGATTTGTCACTGATTTTTAGCTCATCCGGCCTGAAGGGCCTGATGAGCTTATGCCATGGCGTGGCGTCCGTCGTCATTATTTTTCAACCGATTTTGATTCCGATTGTTTCATATGATAGGGCTAGGAGGGGGATTTAAAATTTCTACACAGAATCGTGAAATTCATTATCTATGCTAATTTATGCAAATTTATTCTAAATCACAAAAAATGCTTCTCCTCCTTCATTTCTCGACCGATTTTGATTTGGTTTGCTTTAATATCTGGTAGAGCTAACTTTGGTACACTAAACTTCTACACAGAGTTTTGAAATTGTTCTCCATTAATTAATTATGGTAATTTATGCAAATTTATTCCAAAAATTACAAAAATTGTCTCTTCTCCCTAATTTCTTGACCGATTTTGATTTGGTTTGCCTTATCTGGTAGAGCTAAATTTGGAACACTAAACTTCTACACAGAATTTTGAGATTTTGCTCCATTGATTAATTATGGTAATTTATAATGCAAATTTATTCCAAAAATAATTTAAAAATCACAAAAAATGCTTCTCCTCCTTCATATTTCGACACATTTTGATTTGGTTTGCTTTATATCGTAGAGCTAACTTTTGTACACTAAACTTCTACACAGAATTTTGAAATTGTTCTCCATTAATTAATTATGGTAATTTATGCAAATTTATTCCAAAAATAACAAAAATTGCTTCTTCTCCCTCATTTCTTGACCGATTTTGATTTGGTTTGCCTTATCTGGTAGAGCTAAATTTGGAACACTAAAATTCTACACAGAATTTTGGGATTTTGCTCCATTGATTATTTATGGTACTTTATGCAAATTTATTCCAAAAATAATAAAAAAATCACAAAAAATGCTTCTTCTCAAAAGTGTACCACATAAAATTTAAGATATTTGTTGTTGCGAGATGCGGATGAGCGCTACGTCATTGACGTTCTGGTTGTCATTTGTCATTGAAAAAAGGCTTTGTGAAACGGGTCCCTGGAATAACCTTGTTATTTACATTTCTTTATTTTGTACCTGCATGTAGCCAAGGCATCTGTGATCACTGAGCTTGAGAACACGGTCCAGCAGCGTGAAGTCCTACCTTCGTTCCATACCACTAGGTCTGCTCCAGAGACTTGGTCTGTAGCCTTCGCACCCGATCAATCCTACTTTGCCTGGTCTTGCGGCAATCGTATCGTCAAACTCATCCCATGGGACAAAGAAAAGCAGAACATGTGAGTAGGATAGCAAGTTTTACCAGAACCCATGTTGATATTTATGTTTTTATGAGGGAAAATAGAAACTGTTACTACATGTACAGTATGTGTAACTGAAGAGGCTTTTTTTATGCTGTCTTGCTTTATGTACATGTACATTGTACAATATAGATGTAAACAATAAATATCTGTACAGTGTATGTAAGTGAACATGCAGGAGAGTAAAAACAAATTTCAATCAAGAGCTGAAAATAATTGTCATCAGGCTCATGGAAATTGTTTTCTCCTTGTCTCATATTATGTTATTAGTATGAGGCTACTCTTACATCATAATTACGGTAGGCATTTTTTTTCATGAATTTTCCACATACCCGTACTAAAATTAGATATGCCAGTTCTCTTAATATGCAAATATAGAGTTACCATAGCAATGCTTCTAACAAATACCATGCATTTTTTTTTTAGATTGAGATTGCCTCTTACATCCTTCAAAACTATGCTTAACTGTGAAATATAGCCTACACATTAGGCCATCCAGTTGCTTCAAAAGTCTATCCAACCAATTGCACTTTCTCTTCTTCATTCAGCTATAATGACCGAGACAATGACCAGAACAACAACGCTGACAACCCTACATTAAACAATGCCACCACCCCAAGGAACATTATCACCATACCCTGTAAAGACCTGGTCAGGTCGCTAACATTTGGTACCTCTGTCCCTGATAAGAAGTCTCGCCGATGCAGTGTTTCATATCGTCTCTTTGGCTTCCCGGAGGTGCTGGACAATGCCGTCATATTGGCCATCGGGCTCAAGAACGGCAAGATCAAGACCTACAACGTCAACAGCGGTAGGTCATATTGTCTCTTAATAATAATAATATGGGTATTTATATAGCGCTTTTCAGGACCGAGGGCCCTCTCAAAGCGCTTTACAGATACCCCAGTCATCGGATTCAGGCTCACCCGCACACAATGTATGCACATTCTCCACTCCCTGGGGAGCATTCCAGCCAGGCGTCCTTTTTACAAGCGCCCACTTGCTAATAAAGCACATTAGTTTTCGCATCCTACCGGGTAGCCATTTAACACCTGGGTGGAGAGTGGCAAATGTAGATCAATGTCTTGCCAAAAGACATTAGTGCCGCGATGGGATATTAAGTAGTTGAGATAATGTCGGAAGTGAACTCTGTGTACATGTGGTGCTAAAGACTGGTACTTCTGCCCGAAGGCACAAAGGTTTGCAACTTATTGCAATTCATGTTCTCAATATTGTGTCAGTGACAAAATGAAAACGTGACCCTTTAAAGTTTACAATGCAACACCCCCCTCTCTTCCATTTAGCTATAGATGCTGAAGCTGTACTAATTTTCCTGTTTCTGTTAAAATGACTCTATACCTGTAACTAAAAAGAAGTTTCATAAAATCTACTTTCCACATAAGTATGTATTCTAGAAGGTACACATACATGTAGATGTACAGCTGTACATTTACATAAATGGCCGTGCGATGATACCAGCATGAATTGATCTGTCAACCACACCCTTGTCCTATTTACAGTACAGTATATATACTGTACTTACATAATATAAATATCTCATGGTTACTGGTATTATTCTGCCTGATATATTTACCCTCATTTTTGCAAATAAGGAAATGATAATGCTAATGCTACATGTACATGTATGATGTTAGAAGCATCAAGTAAGATTTCTGTATCAGACAAAGGTACATGTTTGAACTGGGAGAGGATAAAAATGATCAGCAATTGGGAGATGTGTTATGAAAATATGAAGCAACCTGATGTGCCTCATGTTGTTAATACACATGCTCATGTACAGTGTTCATGTACAGTAGTTAAAATAGAATGCTTGTCTGATGAGTTCACTGCATGCAAGTAGGTGTCATTCGACCTTGAATTGTACAGTATGGTATTCCAATTCCAGACACAGCATGGATTATTTAGCAATTAAAGGGACTTTGGAACATTGTTCAGATGAGAGAAAATGGTGTACACTGTACATGTATAGTGACTGCAATGCTTGATGAACAATTAAAGATAATGTGAAAGTTTGAGTGAAAACAAACCATTATAATGATAAAAATTTGGAAAAACCGATCTGATCGATTCTGTAATTCTCCCAACTGTATTATTACAATTTAATTACATGTTAGGTGAATGTTAATTGTCACAAAGCAATGCTTTTGCTCTATATTTCAGACATTTACAATGTAGATGTACATGTACACTGTAGATGTTGAAATATCTTATTTTCATGGAAAAGCGGTTGGGAAAATTCAAAAATGGTTGGGAGAATTTACTGTTTATACGAGGGTTTCGCACAGTGACGTGTACTGTACTGTTACATCAGGGAGTTCCTGGTTACATGTACATGTACAGTCATGTACATGTATGAAGTCAGTAAACAGGCCAGCTGCTGCAGACTAGTGATCAGAGACCGGTGACTTGCTAAAAAAATGCTAATCATTAACAAATCACAATATTATAATAGGGAGGCAAGATTAAAAAGGTATACAGCATATTGTTACAAACATAATAAACATTCCACAACTTTAGTAGCCGTGAAACATCAGAACAATAATGATAAATTGCAATCTACACATTGGGCAACCCTACTTCCCATGATGGCAGGGCTGTTAATAGTTTATATAAATGAAATATAGTACGAACTGCGCACATCATATTCGCTCGTCGTCCATGTTACTGTTTCTAAACAAAATCATTCAAGCAATGAGCAGGACGAATTCAGTGTTTAGGGCTGGTGTGATCACAATTTTATTGTTTAGCTCAAAATTGTTTTGAACCAGCAACCTTGACAACTTGGCCAGTATGTCACAATACTCTATATAGACTTTGATTTCTGCCAAATCTAAAAATAATTAGATATGAAAGAACAGTTTAAAATTGCTTTCTTGACATACATGTACACAGTAGTCATGTGATTAGCTTAAAGGTAATACAAAGTTTTGGGAAATTTTGAATATTGGGTGGATAGTGATTCTTTACAATTTCGATATATTTGGATGCCCCTGTGGATGTATTATTAGCACTAGAAAATGTAACCCTTAAAACACTTCTGCTTTTGAGAAAAATGGAATATCAAAGTTTACCGGTGCTCCCGGTAAATTTTGATATATAATGTCCAAACAGGAATAGCCATTTGGTTGATTTTAGTCAAAAAAACATTGTTTTATAGCTTGATTAATATCTTGACCTTGAGAGGGAGCTATACAACATAGAGAGTTTATTATTTACAATATCATAACTTTTGACTCGATTTCAACCGCGACAACGATCACTGAATATTGTACATGTAGGATGCATATGTTTCCAATATGTTTATTTGAACCAAATTCATGACAACATACCAAAACTTTGTATTACCTTTAAATTCCCTCGATCCCTTAGTTGGTGAAATTGTATTTTCATTATTTTGAGGATACAGATTTGGAGTGATGAGTCTGTTTAATGAAGTTCATGTGCAGTGTGCACACAAGTTACATGAGTAAAAATTGAAGAATAAACAAGGTCTTTATGAAGTGCCTTTGAGCCTGGTACATTGTTAAACATGGACATATTTACACTGTAAGCATTCAATTACTCATTTAATCCAATTCCTTTGAATTACCTGTATGAAAATAGAAGTTTAAACAGACATAAAACATACAAATGTACAATGACATGACTGTAGTGCCATTTTTGTTTTTACAGGTGTGTTCTGTACTTCAACTGATAGGGAGGTTGTCTCATACATAAGACAATTTGCTCTTTCTTCAAACTCTCTGGATGTTATTATTAAGAACACAATTTGTATAGGCTGGAGTGCTGGACAAAAGAAATAAAAAAGAATTAACAAAGTTTTGATAATTGTGTTATTGTGACATGGCGCAATGCAACTTAATGCTGGAAATCATAGGGAGGCACGACCAGCAATATACAAATGTAACTCTTATTGTTTTTACCAGTCTTGAACCATACCTACACTGTACATGTACAGTACATGTACATGTAGGTATATTAGCTTCTGTGCATCATCATCATCATACATTTACCAGTGTCTATGAGATACCGGTATATAAATCTATATGTGCATGGCTCAGATCAAGGGTACCCTTAGATTGAACACTGGGAAATTGTTTAATTATCCAAAACCATGAGACCCAGACACAAATTAGCATTTTTATATTAGAAAGTACCATCAGGGGAAGCTCCAAACAAGGTTTCAGCTTCATTGAGTTCAAATTAAAGATTTTAGAGCAATTTTATGATGTAAAAAGGCCTATTTTCAGCACTTTTAATGTTACATTCAAAACATGCACTAATTGGTTACCAGATTTTTTACTAATGGGATGCAAAACTTATGATTTTTTTTTATCTTGATGTAGAATCTATGTAATAATTAACATTTCTGTTGAGTTAATTCCTATTATTTTACTTTCTTATTCCATTTACATGTGATACAATTTTTGTGATATGTACATAACTTTGGTGTCCTGCAAATTTCAAACTTTACTAACTGAAAAATGGTGCATAAATAATTGATTTATTTACAAGATTGCAATGTTATAATGTTTAGTTTCACTTTATCTTTGATTTCCAATCAGATCATTTCATTCTGGGTCATCGTTTTAAAAATATTTTGATTTCTGTAAATGGAAAATGTTTGGTGTCCTGCAGTTATGTACATACCAGTGCAACAGAATCTATACAAAAACATGTTGTATTCTTTCAAAATGATAATGTAATGGTGTATATAGGTGAATGAAGAGCACTGATAACATTGGATTCCCCATTTTAACTTGTATGTGTTATTTAATCAACAATGAATGTGGACACCGAGTTATGTACGTGACAGTTATGTACGTATTCCATGTTTTGTTTTTCCAATAAGACCACCTATATTTAGTTATTTGTCATGGTAAGGTAGTAAAAAATGTATAAGACATACACACGTCTGATTTGGTGAGAAGAATATTACAAAATATTGCAGTTTGAACTTTTTCATGTCATGTACATAACTAAGACACCATTATGAAAAGACACCGAGTTATGTACGTTACTACCAATCAAAAATTTGAAATAATTATCATAAATAAATTTATTTATTCCATACAGCGTGAATTGCACCCTTCTGCATTTTCATTTAAACAAACATTTATTGAATTTAAGGAACAAGAATTTAAATATTATTTGAATGTAAAACTACTTACTTTTGGTGTCCACAGTTATGTACGATTATATGTAAGTACAGAAATCTTACATTTCAGTCCTGTAATAGTAGTTTACAAACTATTTACACATTGCAAATTATGTTTCATTCAGGAAACACATCATTCCTTCAATTGAAGTCGTTATTAGACTAATGCAAAACCATATCTGACAATGAGGCAAAGAGAAAGCATGAAGAGAATAAGATGTACTGTACATAACTCGGTGTCCACATTTGTTTTGGCCATATTCTAATAACTAAATTGAAAAAAGTTGATATGGCAATGGGTTTGAGTTTTGTTTACAGTATGTTTTAACATCTAATGTACTTTGTCAGAAAAATTAAAATTATAAGGGAAATATCAGCATGAAGTGGACACCGAGTTATGTACGTAACATTTTTGATGATGTGATATTTAGCTACTGATTGCCACTTAACGGCAATTTGTTAAGGTCTGATTTGTTAGCTATATGTTGCATAATGTTTGCAGATTACAAAAATAATGTTGCCACAGTCTATAATTGACTTTTATAATTCACATCATGTAACACTGAGGTGCCCTTGATCAGAGCCCTGCACATATGCTCTTAAAGTTTTACAGCCAATTTATTTGTTAAAGACTCTTTAAAAATACTCACTAAGACATGTGCATGAATGCCCATGAACTGTTTTCTAATGAGATTGAAGTATTTTTGTTTATAATTATGTAGCAGAATCAGATGCCTGTACTTTTCCATATTGAAAAGATTGGTTGTGGGTGTTCAAAGTCTAAAACTCTTACATATTACATAATATACACAAGTACATGTAGGTCAAGACATGGCATCCATGCAAATAGAGAGATGATGTCATTAGTAATATAGTCAGAAGGATCTTTGCTTCAATCAAAAGGAATGTTGGTACATGTATAAACATTGCCTGCAAAAATTCCTGTTTTGAACCAAAATATTGACAGTTGTACATGTACATGTACAGTTATACCAGATTAGTGCTTAAGGATCTTCAGTTTCAGTTACATTATTTTCTTCTTCAATACAGTGGTGTGTTAAAGAGACATCTAGTATTCATGGGAATATACCATTGTGGATCTGAAAATAAAATATCAGAATATTTCATTATGATATTGAAAAGCCATTACAGCTGTCTGAATCAGTTAGTGCTAACTCCTTATTTTTATAATGAGATATATGAGATTGTTTTACTGCATTGTTCAACTGCATACAAGTAATACACAATCACACATTGTTTGGTGCCTTTAGAGTGAAATCATACAAACGGTGGAAATGGCAATCTTCCAAACTATGTGATTATTTTAGTAAAAAATCACAGTGTTTCCCTGAGATAAGAAATATTCAGGCAAGACAGTTTTCAGGATATTGCCTCTTGTCACCTTTGACTCTGATGTGTTTAATGCTTCTTGGACTCTGTATTTTACACAACATTTTTGGAGCACCAATACAATATATGTACATGTACTGTAAGTGGCCCTTATGAGTTTTCAGGATATGTACCGTAATAGTATGTAAGTTGAGTAAAGCCACTTTGAACGTTGAGAATGTTATTAGTCAGGGGACCAGATTAAGATACTGATGGGTATCTTAAAGGGATTGGGTATCTTTAATTGTCTCAGATTCTAAACAAGATCCTGGATTTAGCTCATGCAGCAATCATTATAAACCTTTAGGTCAGTCACGAATCCCATGACTTTCACAAGAAGATTGCCTGTCTGATTACCAAGATATTTATGATTGGAATTCAGAATTTCAAAAACTGTTTGCCCTACTTTTTGGAGGCACTTCATGATTATTTTTAAAACTGGAAACATTGTTAAACATTGTATGGCAGCCGTGCTAAAGCCAGGGTAATAATCGGGAGCGCCAGGAGGGTCAAATCTGACTGACATGAGCGCTATACAAGAACCCACTATTATTATTATTATTATTAAACAATGCCTTTAAGATATGTTGGCCCTTGTCTAAACTGGAAGTTTTGTTGGTCTGGGAGTACGAACTTGAGGGGCTGTGCGCACCAGACCCTTGTATGTTTTATGATAGAAGAGAAGCCATTATTTTATTGTACAGAAGATCCACAGCTCTGGATTGCCTTGCTGTGATTCCGATATTCATGCTCACTTTTCTTTAAACCTTTCAGGGGAACATGTGCTCCTGGTAGACCACAAGAGCGTTGTCCGGGACATCAAGTTCAACCCTGACGGCAGCCTGTTCCTGGTCTCTGCAAGCCATGATGGTACTCTCAAGGTATGGGATATGAAGGACGACGGCAACATGGTGGTGACGCTCAAGGGACATCCCAAGGCTGTCTATGGCTGTGCTATCTCCCCTGATAGCTCCATGCTTGGCTTCCGTAGGCGAACAGAGATCAGTAAGTGCATGGTGAAGTGAAATGGTTCATGTCTGTCAGACCTGGCGCTCCCGATTATTACCCTGTCTTTAGCACGGCTGCCATTACGGCGCTCTAGCATTTCAAGGAATTCATTCCTGCCAGGTACCCATTTACATCCCCTGGGTTGAGTGTGGCAAATGTAGATCAATCTCTTGCCAAAGGACATTAGTGCCGTGGCGAGACCGCTGACCTTAAGATCGACAGTCCGTTGACGTATCCACTCGACCACGACACCTCTACAAGTAAATGGGTTTCTGAAAGGAGGAAATTCCTTGAATGCCTAAGCGCCTTATCAACGGTAGACCGGCTGAACCCAGGATACTGGTAGTATTCGGCCCTTTGTATTCCTCTGGAATGAGCACATGAAAGTAATTATTATCATTGTACAACACTTTACCTCTGTGAACTGGTAAACATGTCGATTTGAGCTGCAGGAGTGAATAAAACTGTGTGTTGCTTCAAATTTAACATTGAAAATAATTCCCTTTGACATATAAAGAGAGTATTTTATTGTGCCTTGCCCACATGATTGTACACTTTTCTGTTGTCTATAGAAAAAACAACAACAACAACACCACCAAAACACCATACTAGAAAATAAATTCCTTTTCCTTTCACCAATCCTAAGTTGTGCTAACCTGTTAACAGTAAATCATTACCAAAACAACACTATATCTTTTAAACAAAAGTATCAAGCTATGCATATTTAACCCTATCTGAATTTCATCGTAAGCTAGTCAAGTTTGAGTGTTGAATCTTCAGAGCTTAACTGAATCAAATCCACTTCATCTTCTCATCTTTGTTCAGGTGATTGTGTGGGACTTCACTCGGTACAAGCTTCTGAGGAAGCTGCAGGGCCACCACAACATGGTGACGTCCTGTGAGTTCTCTGCGGACGGAGCTGTTCTAGCAACCGCATCCTATGACACCAGGGTCATCCTGTGGGATCCTTATACTGGACATCTTCTCAGTCAGTTCAGGTAGGTTCAGGCCTGATAATTACCCGATTTAGAACGGTTTCAAGATTTATTTATTTTTCCCCCGACTTTTTCCTTGTTTATTCCCCTTCCTTTTTATCTGATTTTTTTCCCTTTTTTTCTTCTTCCCGTTTTTATCCTGATTTCCCTATTTTTTTTTGTTGTGCTCTCTTCCACCCCTGGGTAGGTTTGATGGGAGGAAACAAGTTTCAATGGATTGCAGGGGTCATGTATATCATCCTAAGGGACCTTAACATAGAAGAGCCTCTTGAACAGTTCATGATAGTGGCAT
>JAVYIG010016568.1:0-30543 GCA_035222895.1 Strongylocentrotus droebachiensis | reverse complement strand
AATAAGTTTTCTATAGATTGAAATTTCTATAGAAAAGTTAATTCTTTATAGAATTGTTAAGGTTGTCTATAGAAATGAGTTTCCTCTATAGAATTCTATAGAATAAGTTTTCTATAGATTTAAATTTCTATAGAAAATTTAATATAAAAAATGGCGTCCCCACTTCTCTATAGAATTTTTAAGGATGTCTATAGAAATCAGTTTTCTCTATAGAATTCTATAGAATAAGTTTCCTATAGATCTAAATTTCTATAGAATTCTATAGAATTTTTTTTCTATATGAAGATATGTATCTCATGCATATTCATGATAATTTGCATGTTTTCACAGAAAATGTAATTATCATGATCTGTCAAGCAAATGTGACAATTAACATCAATTTTGTGATTTATATTTTCTTAGACAATTATTGACAAATATAATATATATGTACGATTTTTTTAAACGTGTAACTTAAGACGTAAAATAGATATATTAATATATGTAATTTACTAACCAGTAAAAACATGTATAATTTTGTATATATGTATGTAAGATCTCCGCACTACTTAATTAACATGATATACTCAACTGTATTTTGCTTCAAATGATCTTTGTGATGGAGCAATTGCAGGAGTCTATATAAATATGGTTTAGTCGGTGGCCAGATGTCATGCAATATTGATTATTGATTGCTGGTCGCTACTGAATAATAAACTGGTTTTCAACTGGTAAATAATGGTCTATAGAATTATTTACAAAAAAACTTCTATAGAATTCTATAAAAAATATCTATAGAATTTCTATAGGCCATTCTATAGAATGTTTTATAGAGATTCTATAGATGTCCATTATAGATTTCTATAGAATTTGTATAGAAAAGTGGCCCACTTTTCTATAGAATCTCTATAAAACATTTCTATAGAATTGCTATAGAATAAAATGGTCTATAGAATTCTTTATAAAAAAATTCTATAGAATTCTATAAAACAAATTCTATAGAATTTCTAAAGGCCATTCTATAGAATGTTTTATAGAGATTCTATAGAGGTCCGTTATAGATTTCTATAGAATTCTTATAGAAAAGTGGCCCACTTTTCTATAGAATTTCTATAAAACATTTCTATAGAATTGCGTATAGAAATTCTATAGAATTTTTTTTATAGAATTCTATAGAACTTTTTTGTAAGGGAAGTTAGACGTGATGTTCAGGTTTACTGTGTATTTATTTACTCCATGTTTGTCGGGTTGTCTGCGGAGTGATACGTGCATGCATACGTGTACAATTGGTGCGTAGTGTGTTACATGTGAATACGCATGATGAAATATAGTTCTGATCATAAGATATAACAATTAGTATTATCTTTCTAAATGCCATTGGTATTTAACCTCAGTTTCAGTTGGCCTGCAAATGGGACATAGTATCTTTAAAGGTACTATGTCCCATTTGCAGGCCCAAAAAATGAAAAAGTTCAATTCCAACTGCATTTGAAAGATAATACTAATTTAGAACTTCCTAAAAAAGGTGGGGCTTGAAAATGTCTTCAAGTGGGAAAATAACGACTACTAGTTGTCAAATTGACTTTAGGGCTATAGAGCCCAAAAGTAATAGTCTTGATTTTCAGACAATTGTACCGAATGGTCATACGTTTTATGCTGCGCAAAGATTAAATCAGTTTAATCTTGGCCATCACAAGAAGTGGGTTATTGATGTAGACAAATGCTCATGTACCCTTTACAACTCTTTTCATGTATGTTATTACCAAAGAAGAAAAAAAGCCAGTCAGTCACTCAATAGTGTCTGACAGGGAAGTCTAGCAAGTAAACGGGTTTCCTTGCATAATTTGAATATTAGGACACTGCTAACGTTTAAATTTCACAGATAGGATATACATGACATATTCATAATTCCTGCAAAGTTCTACAGAATTTGAGGTTGGCTGCAAAAGGGACATAGTACCTTTAATGTCATCATATGTCATCACATGTCATCACTTTACAATGCCTTTAAATCTAAAGTTCTTTTTATTTAAAAGATCCATATTTTTATTCAGCGCTGCTCCCTTAAATTACTGATTGATTGATTTTTATTCGACAAGCTTCCAACATACAACAATATACAATAATAACAGATCAAAAATAAGTCAGCTTGAACAGGATAACCCACGAAAGCTCGAGAGCTTATTTGTCCCTTACAGACATGTATACAATTAATAAATTAAAATAGTAATATTTACAGACAGATAAGAAAATTAAAAGAACTACTTATTAAAGATAATAATAACAACATTAAACTGATGATAGAAATGATATTAAGTACAAGAAGAAAAAGAAGAAGGAGAAGAAGAAAAAGAGGAGAAGGAAGAAGAGGAAAATAATGATGAATTTGTAGAATTTCTATAACGTACGAAAACATAAGTATATACAACATGAAAAAGTATGAACCGACAGAAGAATAACAATTTCAATCATATAACATGTCATTCACTTCTCTTCTCTGACTGTCAAGTATTAGGTATTCCTTTAATTTCCTCTTAAAATGATCATAGTTTCCTATTTCTTTTACACCATTGGGAAGGGAATTCCAATGTTTTATGGCATTGTAATAAAACGAATTTCCAATACTACCTACTCTTTCTGGTAAGTTAAAGTTGAATCGTCTATTTCTTGTATTATAATCATGTACTGATTTCCCGTTTCATTTTGAAACACTAAAGCCTGGCCAAACTATTTCGACATTAAATTTATTAAGCATTTTAAAAAGCTTTTATTATCAACACATTCATTTGACAATATTGTGAACATCGGCTACTTGACTTATATCTATTTGTTTGCTTGCATGACTGAACTGTGTAAAATTGCGTGTTCCAAAATGACATAGTAGATAATCTCAACTTAAACATGTCAGCGCTAGATATATTTAATTTTGAAGGATATTCTATCATTATAATATGATCTAATTAATAGCTTTCGTCTAATCCCCCACGTTACACTTTAAGTATTCGTTTTTTCTTTTGAAGACACCATACCGTAAATCCAATCGTTTTCAACGGTAGCAGACGCCGGATATTTTATTGGTCGCACAACATTGGAGGTCAACAAACTTTGCCTAGATTGTGTAGTCTACGTTCACATGCATAATTCAATTATATAGGTGTAGTTTATAGAAAGCACTTAAAAAATGGAGATTACCCGTACACAGTTAATTTTATTCATTACAAATATTAATGTTATAATAAGAAAAAATGATGATCAAGATTGCTTAATTGCTGTATTTACTTATTTAAATAAGCTTAATTATTCTTATGTCTGAAATGAGTATACTAGCTCCGAATCAAAGTAAAACAACAACAACAACATTGTTTCCGATCCGCAGCCCAAAAGTTGGGTGAAAAATATCATAATGGGGGAAGAAGCGATGAGTTTTGACTCATATGAGGAATTCAAAGAATATCTAGATGATTACGAGAAGAAGACGATGAATCATTTTATCACAGTAAAGAAAGAGAAGAAATTTTCAGAATCGGGTAAGTTAACTTAAATTATCGATGCAAAAGGGAACCCGCATTTCTTGTGAGCGGCCTCAGCTCAGCTAGCGGCGGGCTGCGGGCTGCGGGCACTCCAGCAAAGCATAGTCGCCAATCATGACAATGGCTCAGCTCATTTTAATGCAATGCGTATTGATGACCTCTAGTCTAGGCTCTACTCTAATCTCTACCTAGACCGAAAACTTCAGTCTCTCTAATCGTCGGTTGTTCCACTGAGACTACGTCTGGCTCCACTAGACCTCCGATTATAGAGACTGAAGATTGTCCTATCGGGACTGTACGGAACCAATGGTTCGGTTCGGCAGGACCGCGATGAATTGAGATATGCTACGAGATTTTCACTCTTTACATCCTCATACATGCTGCAATATGACAATAATTAGAGTCTAATTAAAAATAACATATATATAGCTTATTTGACTTACGATAGCTTGCTCATTTAGATCCTAAATTAATGATTAATCCGAGAAAGTCTCGTCGTCAACATTATCATGATTATCCGTCTTGGTTTTAACTTTTAGTTGATGAATATTATTTTTTTCTTTTCGAACGTCCAATAGCTACCGTAGCTACATACGAGTCGGCCCGGCTTGACCAACGAACTCCCACAAAATTTAGATCCTAAATTAATGATTAATCCAAGAAAGTCTCGTCGTCAACATTATCATGATTATCCGTCTTGGTTTTAACTTTTAGTTGATGAATATTATTTTTTTCTTTTCGAACGTCCAATAGCTACCGTAGCTACATACGAGTCGGCCCGGCTTGACCAACGAACTCCCACGAAACGAGTGCTCTGATTGGCCATTGGCTATGTTTTGGTAGGTGGACCCGGAAATATATCGGCCGCCGGGTAATATTTCAAATGCATGAACGTACTGCTTCGCGGTTCTGAGGTACAAATTGGATAATTCATATAAGTAAGTCCGTAAATTATTTATTTAATATTAAGTTATCAAATTTTGAAAACTGTAAATAGGACAAATGACATACCGACCTAATTTACATCTGATTTAGAAATCAGAAAATTAGATCTAAATAAAGAAAATCGAGGGAGAAATGTGGGAAACGAAAAGCTGTTCCGCTGTGGCTCTAATTTACCCGCACGGTACGAGATCTCTGGGTTGCCATCTGTATTGGGGAATGACAACAAATGTCAGTTTTATTAAAAAAATGACTCAAATCAGATGGTTATTGCTGTGGGAAATGTGGGAAACGAAAAGCTGTTCCGCTGTGGCTCTAATTTACCCGCACGGTACGAGATCTCTGGGTTGCCATCTGTATTGGGGAATGACAACAAATGTCAGTTTTATTAAAGAAATGACCCAAATCAGATGGTTATTGCTGTCTAATCTCTACCTAGCGTTGCATAAAATGCGGACGGTCCTTATTTTTTAGGACACGTCTGTCTGCGTTTACAAAGACAATCTTTATTCTCTGACCAGCGCCTGTACTGTCTCAGTGTCTGTACTGATTATGCAGATAGCCTACCGCTCGCGCTCTTCTGTTCGTTCGTTCGTTTGTGTCTCCTGCTGCTGACCTGTGGTAACAACCGATCACAACAATAAACAAATGCGATGTAATCAACCGTCGATATCAGAGAATGTAGCTTTCAGTCTAGGTCTGAACCTTGAACCCGAGTTGAAGCATTAATCCCTTTTGCAGCCCAGTCCCCCCCCCTCCCCCTCCCCCTTATCAGTACGCCAGTGACTGCTGACCAGTAGACCACCTCACTTCTACCTTTTATTTTATTTCACCTCAGGTTATAAGGGCAAGTGTCTTCACTGGAGGGAATTCCCAGAGCTGGATTGCTGCATCCCCTTTGTCAATATTGGGCAGCTGCTGCTAGGGTGCCACCAAGGTAGAGATAAGAATGTGGGCAAGAAGGAGAAGTACAGGCAACAGGTCGCAGAGAAATTGGTTAGTAAACTTACAGGAGGTCTGATAAGCTGAGTTCTGCTGGACATAGTGCATTTATGTCTAAGTCCATCACAGCCAGATTTCTGCTTCTAAGGGGTCCTAACTATTATATTGCATATTGTATATTTTCGTTGTAAATTGTTTTATACTGGTTGAATAAAGAATTGAATTGAAATGAATACTATTTAATCCACCTGCTGTACATTAAATGACATCTCTCTGGATGGAATCCACTTTGCATATATTAACTGTTGCTATATGTGGTAAGCTTTTGTTTTTGTCCAGAGAATCTTTTGTTCAAGAAGTATGCATACAAGATTAATTATAAGATGTTGGTGAAATGTTAAATATTTCTTGCAACTGACCCCAGATTTTAGAGTATTCTGATGACATTTTTTCATACCTGCTATTGGCATTTAGAAAAACAACGATGCCAAGAAGAAGGTCCAAAGCCGATTCAGAACACACGCTACCAAGAAACTGGATTGCCCTGCTGTCATCAGCCTGAAGAAGGTAGCCATGTTTCCTGGGTTCAAAGAGGACCTCAGGTGCTCTCTCTGGACGAAGAGGAAGACCGCCCAGGAGTTCCAGCAGTTTGTGGAAAGAGATAAGACCATTGACGTCACCTATAAATATGTGGCAAAGTTTCCTGTGGCCGATGCGCATAAGTATCACATACAGGGACAGGTAAGGAGTACTGGGGGTGTTTCACAAAGAATAAGATCAACTCTAAGTTGGACTTAAATATGGCAGGATTTTCATGCCACTGTTTGCTTTCACCATGTACTGGAAATGGTCTCTCAAGGGACGTACAAATCATGGTCACACATCTACAGAATTCAGCTTTTTTGATAGTTCATTATTGAAGGAAAAAACATTGTCTAAAGATCAATATTGAGAGACCAATGCACAGTGGGCCAGGGAGGAACCAAAGTGTGCCAAAACTAATTTCTGGGTATTTATTTTCTATAAATCCATAGGAAATGTTTGGATGTCCAGGGATTTCCGCTTAAATGGTATTACCAACATTTTCTCTGATATCTAAGCTTTAAGTTGATACCAGATTTGGCTGCCCGATTGTGCCCGTTATTATGTTAGAGCCGTTTTCCTTGCAACATTGCCCCGAAAAATGTGTTTATTTTGGTCCGCGGTGTCAGAACAAGTGTCACGCGCCCCCAAGCGCTGTGATTTATGACCGGGAATCCTTCATGATTCAGCCGCGGACTAAAAACAAACATATTTTTCGGGACAATGTGGCAAGGGGAATCGGCCCTAACATGACAACGGGCAAGATCGGGCAGCCAAATTTGGTATCAACTTAAAGCTTAGACATCAGACAAAATGGGGGTATTAAAATATAAGCGGAACTCTGCTGGAAATCTAAACGTTTCCTCTGGATTTATAAAAAACATGGATAATTAGTCAATTTTTCAGTGAATTAACCTTTAATATATCATGAAGATTGTGTTTCTATACATTTTAACCAATTCATGCAACGAAATGAACTATCAGGAATATGAGAGCAATTTCATATCAATTACTTAAGAACTTCATGTTAAATTGAAAGATTTATAAAATAAGTCACTTTTGCACTAAAACTGTGAATATTATGTAGGATTTTGCTGTTCGAAGGAGTCAATTTATACCCTAGTTGTGCTTAACGGAATTAAATATTTTACTGAGGTATTCCTCAATGTATTACAGTTCAACTGGTCAAGAAGAGATTTGAAGAAAAATAAATCACCAAAAATGAGTTTTGGCGCACTTTGGTTTCTCCCTGGCCCACTGTGTGTTGCCATGGTTATGCGAACGAGCGTTGAATCGGCTTTGCGTAAACGTAAACAGTACAAATGTGTACCGATTATGCCTAAAAATAATCGATGGACGTGGGGAGGAAAAGCGCCCGCACATGCAGTGTTGCAAATTCTGGCAAAAAAAAACAACCACACATGGAAAGCTTAGGTTTGGGCGGATATGTTGAGATTAACATCCCTGCGGGAATCGGCCGGAATCCTAATAAACATTCTACTTTTATAAAAAAATGCAATTTTTTCCTTTTTTTGTGAAATTTAATGCTCATTTTTCCCAAAATGAAGCTTCCATGAATTTGGTCATTGTATTTTCTAATTGGGTTACCAATAGGCAAGAAGTGCACGCAGTATCAAGTTGATTGCTTTTCCCTTCATAAATTCTCAACACTTATTGTAAAGTTGCCTCTTTTATCATTTTTGGAGCAACATATAGATTTTCCCATGTTCGCAGGGGTATATGACACTTTTAAAACTTGCTAAATATTAAAATATGGGTGGAAAAATATTCTTTAGAATGTTTTCTTCCCAAAGCAAATGAAAAAAATATAAAAATTCACATTCGCCAATTTTGAATTTTGGCACACTTTGAGGCGATTCTGGCCCACTGTGCAATGGTGAGAGCAACCAGTGGCATGAATGGCCTGCCATATTTAAGTCCAACTTAAAAATCGATCTTAGATTTTGTGAAACAATCCCCTGATTGGTAAAATTTTGAAGGATCTTTGGAATCCATATTGTTTATCTTCAATCTTTGCAGAATTATTATCACATTTCTGTCCAATTTGTCATTGCTTTGTTGTCAGCAAGCAAGGGAACATTTTTCACAGGGTAAATTCTTATTGGAAAAGGGGCGCATCCTTCTCTAGCAATCCCCAAAGAGTACCTTTTTGTGAAAATGACTATTTAGATTTGTACAAACTTTTTGAAAATTTTGGAGTTGGACTTGGTAAGCCATGATGTCATAGCTTGTCCTCTCTTACCTGCCTTGCCCACAGTGTATCTTGCTAACCAACATGTTACTTCATGAGAACTTGTTTGTTTTTGTTTCACCAAGGTACATTTTATCCCTATTTATAACCCTTGCACCTATCCCCTTCTCTTTCCTGTTAAGTTCGCTGGCATGCGGGAACCTGTAGACCCCTTGGTGAGAGAGAAGGTTTCCGAGCTCGTCAGAAGTGGTATCACCAAGGTACCCGAAATCCAGAAGGCTGTGAGGGCGTTTGTTATCAAAGAGCTGTTCCCCAACCAGACCCCACCACCCACAATCCGTCGGAGGTACCACCCTTCCCCGAGGGATATCAAGAACATGACGTATGGGGCAAAGAAGAAAGTGAACAGGCACAATTGGAAAGATCAGGCTGCAGAAGAGCCACCAGATAACCTTGATGAACTCACCACCAAGAAGATGGAAGACCACTCAGAGGGCAAGATTGTGCCAGCTAGAAATTATGAAACGCCCACTAGCCAAGAAGGTATGGTAAATTCCCACATCTAATTGAATGGAACCATGTTTTATGCAGGTACAAAACAATTCCTGCACTCCCTAGATTTTTTATATTTTTTCTAGTGAAAGCAACCTTAATTTGCTTGTGCACCTGCAAGGCATAGTCACTAGACCTTTTCAACAATTACATTCAAGTTGATGTTGATAATTTGACTGATATATTCAATTATTTTAGCTTTCTTTATGGTATAACTTGTATTAGGTTTTTATTACATTATGGGCCTTACACATCTCAAGAACCCATTGACGGGGATTGCCATCAAACTTTGTACACATACATGTACAGTGTATGTATCTTGATGAGCCAATGAAAGGGTTGCATTTTCGGATCATAAGGTCAAAGATCAAAGGGTCACTCATACATGTATATTAAAAATAGTTTGTAATCAAGAAATTCTGAGAACCTGTTAAAGGGAAAGTCCACCCCAGGATTTTTTTTAGCTGACGATATAGACCTAATAATACCATGAAGAATGATACAAGTCTCATTAAAATCCATGATCACATAACGAAGATATATCGACTTTTTTATCGAAAATCAGCCGCCCCCCAAATGCAAATGCATTACATGGGCAAAAAACGATCGCCAAAAAATAACCGATAGTATCGAAATTGTGACGTATGTTGCGAGCTGCCTTCTTATTTCGCAGACATTCACTTTCGCTCGCGGTACACTGTTATCGCACTGACACGACGAATCATGAATGAAAGTGAAAGCGAAAGTGAATGTCTCCGAAATAAGAAGGCAGCTCGCAACATACGTCACAATCGTTTCATGCCCATGTAACGCATTTGCATTTGGGGGGGCGGCTGATTTTCGATAAAAAAGTCGATATATCTTCGTTATGTGATCATGGATTTTAATGAGACTTGTATCATTCTTCATGGTATTATTAGGTCTATATCGTCAGCTAAAGAAAATCCTGGGGTGGACTATCCCTTTAATGGATTACAATCAAACTTGAATTTAAAAAATTGCTTCATTTTTGGTTTGTAAAATCCCTCTTTGTTGGAGGCATCATTTTCCACTGCGCAAAGTCGAAGATCCATTTAGTTTAACATAGAACCCCAATCATAGTAAGGAAAACAGTATTGATGACAAACAAATTCCTCATTAACATTGGCTTGTTGTCTTTTATTTCATTTAGACTTCAGCAACAAAAGTGTCCTCTTCTGCCACCAGACTAGAGAACAGCAGCGGTTACTCGGCATCTACGGCTCCATGATCGTCATTGACATCGTCTACCGATCGGCCACCCTCCCTACTGACGTCGTCTTCCTCTTCGTGCGGACGAACGTGGACTTCCAGCTCGTGGCGGGGTTCGTGGGGGACGCGGGGACGACGGAAGCGGTGGAGGAAGGGTTTATGGTGATGAAGGAGTGGAATCCGGACTGGACACCGGAGTTCTTCGTCATGGACCATAAGGTGGAGATGATGGAGATGGTTAAAAGAGTCTTCCCTGGTGGGTTATTTTTTTCATTTTAAAGGCATCGTTTAACAATGTTAAATCTGATATGCACGGCCTTATGTGTTTTCAGTGTCTGTGATAAGGTGTAATATTGAAGCCCTAACAAAAATTGCACTTCAAAATAATCAAGAAGTGCATCAAAAAAGTAAAAATCTTTGAGTGACCGGTTTTACCATACTCATTTTCCCCAATAGACTGTAGTGTTATGAAAACCATTAGGCAAACACAAAATTTGGTTTCGAATTCCAATCATAAATATCTTGATAATCAGACAGGCGATCGGCTTGTAAAAGTCATGGGGTTCCTGACTGACCTAAAGGTTTATAATTATCATTGCAGCATGAGCTAAATCCAGGATTTTGTTTCAGGATCTGAGACAAAGTTACCGAGTCACTTTAACACTGTTACTTCCTCTTGAGGCAGTGACCCAACTTATTCCATTAGGAGCTTTTGCTCCAGACTTTTTTCTGCAAAGATATACACTATTAGTAATTACATGTTAGTGCTGGGAGTAAGAGAGAAAACCTTGGACCAGAACCTGACTGGAAAATTGGCAATTTTTTTCTCCATTACCTGGAAAAAAAGGGAATATCTGATAGGTTGGGGCTCTGTCAATTATGAATCCTCACCCCATTGTACGCGCCTCTTTACCTTCTTTTGACAATTATGTACACAGCATGTATCTTGTATGTATTGTCTTTATATGTATGTTTTTAAATGGATTTTGACAGAGAAGTTTCAGTTCTGATAAAGGTGAAAAATAATCGAAACTTCATTCCCATTATGGTATTTAACATGATCTGTTAATTCATCAACTGATAATTGTCTACTTGAAAAATTCCAGTATTATGAACAATCAAACAATTGCATGTTCATATAAAAAAGTAAACTATTATTTGTTCCAGGATCTGACGTGTTTGTGTCGGATTTCCATCGTGAGAAGTTATGGAAGGACTGGTTTGCTCAGCAGGAGCCAGACATGGACCAGTCCCTGATTGACAAGACCCTGGAACTGATCAGGAAGATGGCCCGTGCTCCTACGCGGGAACAGTACGAGGTGGCGCTCAAGGCCCTACAGGGGTGTGAGGGGTGGATCTCGACCGTCAAGCTTCAGAGCTGGTTTGCTACGGTCTGGGATGCAGAGGTGGGTGTTTTTAATTAAAGGGAATTGGTAACTTTGCCTGGGATCCAAAACAAAATCAATTATATATTTTACTTCATTTAGTAGTCACTTTTGAATTGATTTGATACAATTCTTCAAAGCTACAAATTATGTTAAAAGTTATACAAATATATGTGTGTGCTGCTCAATTATGTCTGTGTTACACATTTCTCAAAGGAAAGTTTTACCAACAGCTTCTATTCTATTGAAAAAAAATCAGTATAAATGCTACATGCAAGTCTTAAAGGGTTTTGACACCAAGCCGATTAAAGGTAAAGACCAGTTTTGAAATGAAATGGAAGCTCTTATTACCAATCATGTGAAAGAATATGTTTTGACTAATACGTGATGATACATATTGATAATGATATATTTGATAAATTATTATATCTGTCCGGACTGGATAGATATAGGGTAGTCCCATATACATCTGTGCTTGTAACTTTACCAAGACTGGGCCAAATTTCTTATAATTTTGATGATTCCAGAACCTTGCAGTACACACTAATACTTATATGCTAGATGCTCAACCTTTTCTGATCAATTCCACAACGTTTCTTTCACAATGCAATCGCATGACCAGAACTGGTCTATACCTTTAAGACTGAGATTTATTATTATGCAAAGGCTTCATAATGCAGAGATATTTGGTGCCTAGCTGCCTACTGTTTTTGCTGTTATGCAAACGCAGACGAGCTGTGTGTTCTACTCTTGACCATGATCAATGGTCCAGACAAGCTCAATGGCAAGTTCAGGGTCATCACTTTGGATTCAAATCCAAATTTAATTTATTTTCTTCCAATCAATTTGACATCATATTTGACATCTGTCCAAACAATACAATTTATACCTAGGAACATATATATGATTTTAGAACTTGTATTACAAGGAAGAAGGAGTGAATCCCAGTAAGCATAGCTTGTTTGGGGTACGCTCGATTACACAAATACATAACTTTTTTTCTGATATTTTCATCCACTTGGTAGTCATGGGTGATGGCATTCCAGCCAGACAAATTGTGCATTCTACTGTCCGCCATGAGTGGTCCGGAAAAGCTCAATGACGTTCTCAAGGTCAACTACTTCCAGGAGTTCTCCATCGACTCTCTCCTGGATGTCATTAAAAACTACAAGGACGAAGTGGTGCCAAACTTTTTCCAAAGGTTTGTTGGGAGACGTATTGTGACAGATTATTTAAAAAAAAAGCTAATTACAATACTGGTTGTGAAACAATCGTATTACCTTTGAATTACTGATTGAAATTATAGGTAGTGATTATTAATGATGGTATGAGAAAGGTAGATTTTGAAAAGCCTCTTTGTTGTTCAGAATGTAAAACAAGTTTGTTTGCTGTTTGAAATTAATAACCCTGTCTTTGTATTAATAAATGTCACATTTGCAAATGTGTTTCCATTGAAATGATTTGTTATGCTTTCCACTTTTGCAGGCTAGTCTAATGAATACAATTCGATTTCACTTAGTTGAGTGCAGGAGCTGACTTTATTTAACCCTTGTTTTTGTCCTACTAGTTTCCTTGGCTCTGTTTTTAGTACATGTGATGGGCACACAATTTGATATGATTTCAATGATATTGGTAAAGCTCTTTTCTGAAACTTTTTGATTTATAGCTTGATCTTTGATATACAGACCGCACAATTATTTACACTGCTTAATATCACCATTTGCTGAATTTGCATATTTTGTATTGCTCCTGATACGCAGGTATTTGCAAAGCAATATCCGATGCTCAAGCAGCTATGGGAAACTCAATACAGCTCTGCCGGTGTACCTCAAGGACCGCCCTTTGGACCTTATCACCCACGTCATAGCTCGCTCTCCTGTACCTGCCTTGCTCACAGACAACATCATGCAACTTGAGAACGGCACTTTCACCGTCCTGAACGAAAAGGGCAGGCACCATTCAGTCAGTTTGGGTAACGAGCGTGTCTTTCCATCCTGCACTTGTACTGACTGGCTGCAGCACTGGCTTCTCTGCAGGCACTTCCTGGCAGTCTTCCACCACCTGGGTAACCAGAGCTCCTGGCAGCAGCTGTCTCCGCTCTACAGCAACAACCCCATCTTCTCCCTGGACAAGGAGTGTATCCTGCAGCAGACGACGTCGCCAGAGACAACACCCCACAGCAACAGAGCCGTGGAAGTCCACACCCGGACAGCCTCCAAACAAGTGGCGGCCAAGCGTAGCATTGCAAAGCTTCTCAAGAGCGGAGACACTCTGCATGCATCAGGCGTTGATGGTGATGTTGGATACGACGCCGTTGAAATGGAAGATGCCTCCAGCTCAAATTTGGAAGATAATCAGATTGCCTATCAATTGTTAGCACAGATGGGGGCGACTCCAACAGTAGTAGAGTTTCCATCAGAAAAGGCAGTGGGGACCAGGGTGGGGACAGTGGACACTCCTGCAACATCAATTGCCGCAGCCGTTGAGGTAGTATCAGAACCTCAGGTTGACGATCTGCAAATGGACACATCCTGCACACCCCGTTCACCACAGAACCGTGAAGCGATGAGTGACAGTCTCAAAAACCTGAGACAGACACCAGAAGAAAATGTAGAAATGAGTGGCAGGAATGAATCACAAGAGTTGAGAGAGTCGGAACAAACTGAAGCATCTACTTCTGCCACTTGTACAGCACTTTCGGAGAGCAGAGAAAGGGAAGAGGAAAGAGTAAGTATAGAAACATTGCAGCAGGACTGCAGTAGGCACCTTGAACAGTTGTTACGGGTTACTCCTACTGTCATGGATGAGAAAGTCCTGCAGAGAGTGTTTAGTCTTTTAGAATCAGCAATGAAAGAGGCAGGAAATGGGTCATGATGCCTCATCTAATATGTCTCTATGAAACCAGCAGTGAATATCACAAACAGGTCGGTGTGTTTAGGCACTTGTGAACATTTCCATTGAAATGACTACTGTACCCCAGTGAACGTTTAGGCATTGAAGGATGTTATAAAACGATCTTAGAACCTTTCCCAGAAGTGTCTCTGATGACAGTTTTGAGTGCTTGTCACATTTGATATTATATCATTGTAGTGAAGTCATAGGCAGGCTGTTGATCAATAAAAAGTAAAGTCATGTTAAAATTCGCTTAGGATAAAAATCATGCTCAGTTGGGTAATGAATGAGAAATCCTGCTGACTTCAAGGAAAAATGAGAAACAAAGCAAAACTCCAGTAATTGTTTGTATCAAGTGTTATATGTTTTTGGGTACATCATTAGATCAGAGGAACTAATCAAATTTTGAGGGCTTTACCAACATATTAATATCAGTGTTTAGGATGCAATGATGAATGATGAAACTCCCAATGAATTATCAAATGGAATTTATTGGTGGTTTTGGTATTTGTTCAGCTAGTGTTTATACAGTAAATACTCTGGAAATAAAGAAATGTTTTAGAATCAAATCAGTTTTCTATTAAAAACATAATAATTTCATAATACATACAAAAGATACATTCGAAGGACCCCTACAAAACCCAAAGCTTCATTATACCAACAAGTTTGAGCCTCATAACTCTTCGTTTTTTTTCTCCAAACATACCAACAAAATGTTCATCTTGCCATGCTCTTTTTATTATGCCTTTGCCCACCGAAGGTGATGCCGGCGTGCCGGACGTATATTATGAACCACTTGAGAAATGAACCTCAAATGTGATGATAGTATGTATCAAAATTGGAAGACAATCTGATTAGACTTGGGAAGTAGATCAATGGTCAGAGCTAATAAGGGTCAATTTATGAAATTACAGATTTTATCCTCATTGTGATATCTGGAGAACCGGATGGGCGCAAATTAGCACGCTATTTCCCAAATAGAGGGATATTTTTCAAACAAGACTAAAATTTCTCTGGATATTTTCTCGACCAAATATTCCGCTAATTGCAACTGCGGGCTGATGAAGACGCAAATTAACTGGCTAATTTGCGATCAGGATAGTTAGAATAGCAGGTTGTTTGGCAAACTTGAGCTGATGAAAACAGGCCTCCTGAGATTGGAAAGGGGTTGTCCTTGAGTTTTGCACCCAAAGGTCAACTCTCCTTGCTCTCAAAGTCCTTTCTCTGATCTGGCGAAATGTATTTTTGCAGTTTTGCTTGAGCAGAGCTTGGGAATGGTCTTTGCTATCCGCATTCATACTATTTTTTAGCCTTCTTATGTGTATTAACAATACTGTTCTCCAAATTGAATTATACTCTTGAAGCTTTCCTTAAAGTTTCTCATTAGAATCAAGTTATAATTTTTTTTGAGGATTTTGTATTCTAAAAGTTTTGCCAGGTAATACAAAGTTTGGGGAAATTTGAAAATTGGGTGGATAGTGATTTTATATAATTTTGATATATTTGGATGCCCCTGTGGATGTATCATAAGCACAAGAAATTTAGCCCCTAAAACACTTCTGCTTTCGAGAAAAATTGAATATAAAAATTTACTGGTACTCCCGGTAAATTTTGATAAATTTTAAATAGCGACCACGGCCGTACAACGGTAGCTGCGACCATGGAAATCTCAGAATATGTAGTTGTGATATATAATTTCCAAATGGGAATAGCTAATTGGTAGATTTTCGTCAAGAATCCTTCATTAATATCTTGACCTTGAGAGGGAGCTATACAACATAAAGAGTTTATTATTTACAATTTCATTCTTTAGACTCGATTTCAACCGCGACAACGATCACTGAATATTGTAGGATCGCATAATATTTCCAATTATGTTCATTTGATCCAAACTCATGACCCCATACCAAAACTTTGTATTACCTTTAATTTGTAAGAATTTGTTTTTTGATTGGGACAGCATCTACAGTAACTTCTGGGAGCTCACATCGGTTTGCATGGATCATCTAATATTTTCGCAGTTGCTAGATAAAACCATTTATACATATATCACAATATGAATGCATTCTGTATCAAAAATTATTATGAATCAAATTTGCTGGGATTTTGGCAGTGCGAAATCACCTTTTTTTTAACATGTATGAATTAAGCACAAACTTACCATTCTTTAGGCACGGAAAAGTACTAAGTAAATTATAATCAGATATACAACACATTTATTAACATGTAATTTAAGTGGGAACTTAATTTGATTAAAGCTTATGGATTTGAAGCATAGACCCCGACATCAAACCTAAAAAAGCAACTAGAAAGTTGTAAAGTTTGGTTCCTGAGAAGGATGCTTAGAATTTCATGGACAGAGAGACTTTCTAATAATGCGGTATTTGCCATAGCAGGAACAAGACGAAAGCTCCTGAATAATATAAGAGGTCGACAGCTGCTCTTCTTGGGTCACGTTATTCAAAAGAATGGTTTGGAAAATCTTGCACTGACTGGAAGATTAGAGTGAAGGGGGAGTAGCGGTAGAAGGAGGATTCTGTGGATAAGTAGCTTAAGGAGTGGGATTTCTGAAAGTGGAATTGATCTCGGAGAGAATGAATTACTTCATAGAATATGGGACAGGGAGTTGTGGCATTCCATGGTTCCCAACGTCTCAGGACATGGCACGTAAAGAAGAAGGGTATTGAATCTTGTATTTCGTTTCATTTCATTTTATTTCATATGCAAGAACATGTATGAGTATATTTTACCAAAACCATGGTCATTTTTTCACATTGGAGTGAAGTATTTCACCCGGTCTTGATGGCCAAAAACTTCTATGGGTATTTCGTCATATCCAGAAAACCAATAAATTGTTGTCCTATACTGGTTTTGTTTTCTTCAATGGCAGCTCATCCGTTAAAGGCAAGCGTTCTAACCAATGATAAGCAATATCAACCATTTGCATTCAAGTTCATGCTTCAACGAAGTCTTCAATGGATTGATGTTGCAAATATGGTGAAATGATTAAAAACTTGGTTTGAAAAGGAAATTAAATCTTTCTGATTCCTGCAATTCTCTTTGTTTTGTTCAGTTCAGTGTGTGCGGCATGCAATCCCCCTCTCTAATATATTCAGAAGGTCTTGCGTTTATGTTATATGTATGTTCGTACGTTTTTTGCATGCGTCAGAATTGGTGTGAAATATAACGTAAAATAAAAAGTGAAAATTTCAACAAGCAAATAAGAGTTACGACTCAAGGAAAGTGGATGACCAACAAGTGAAAATTAAAACATGCAGAAAGGGGGAAGACACAGGGATAATGGTCATCCTGGTTACACTTTTGCTGAAAAAATTGAAGTTACTAACAATAATATAGAGAAGGCACGGTGGATAGGTGTGTGTTTGTGTTCATGTGGAGGGGGTTTAGCCGTTTAGGCGTTCCTTTAATAACGGTCGTTGCTGCATGTCTGCAGTTGAAAGCTGTGGGAAACCGGTATTCTACTTGTAGGATAATTCAATTTAACCAATTTATTTCTCACTGACGTAACTGCTTTGTCTCATTTTAAATTCTAAACCAAGTTTATTCCAACCATTGTACTTCTTCTCTTGTTTGTTTCACCTTTTGTGATCTTTGTTCTCTTTTTGTTGCCCCCGACTTTTGTTTGGTTCTTAATTCACCCGTTGATTAGTCTCCTAGTGTTTTGTGCTTTCTCCCATCTCTGCATTTCTCCTCTCCTTCCCTCTCCTCCCTCCCCTCTCTCTCTCTCTCTCTCTCAAAATATATATTGTCACGGAAACCTAGAATTCCATTACAATTATTAAACAGTATACAAAACACACTGCTCAGTCAAGTAATACAGAACTTCAAATATTTAATAGTAATAATAAACGTTATTTATATAGCGCATATCACTAACACAAAAAAAGTTCATATGCGCTTAGAAAAGAAGGAAATAGAGATAGGGCGGAATAGAAATGAACATTTATTATGTGTTTCTATTCAAGCTTGTATTATAAAACACAAAATAATATAAAGCAAAAACACATTCAATTCATTCTGTCTGCATGATGGACATAACACAATCATGATCTATTTCAAGCAAAGCGTGGCCAAGTAAAAATGATTTTGTTATCTAAGTATGGTTCACGAGAGCTCTTTAATAATCCCTCTGTAGTCCTCGCCTGGGGACAGTGACAGCATTCGTTGCCAAGGAAACGGGCCAACGATCAGCCGACCGTCTTCCTCTTTCCTACGATCCTCTTCTATTCCTCTTCTCTCTTTCAGCTAGCCTTGATGATTTTTTTTCTATCTCTATATACGTTTGGCTTCCCGTATACATTACATTGCCTCTCTGTGGGCTTCTTATTTGCCTGTTTCTGTCTCTGTTTCCCCATCTCTCTTTTCTTATCATGCATAATGTCTGTGATCCCTCCCGTCTTCATCTCCTCTTCCGTAGAAGATAAAGTCGTTGTGAGGTCAAAACAGCCCTTTGTCAAAAGATAGAGAACCATTGTAAAAGACAGGGAATTGATTTAGGATGTATGTTGATGTGTGCGCGCATGTGTGTGTGTCGGGGGCAGGTTCTCAAAAATTATACAAATATTGACTGCTCATGAGGATAATGGTGGAAATGATCACTCCCAATGTGGTGTTTATACCGGCCCTTCTATCACCCCAAGGCGATACCGGCCCTTCTATCACCCCCGAGGCGATATAAGGGCCGGCAGTATGAACACCACCGAGGGAGTGATAATTTTCACCACCATCCGATTACAGAGCAGTCCACATGTGATATAGTTTTGACCAATCAGTGAATAATAATATATGTATGAGGTATATAAGTAAATATAGATCCTACTTCGGGAGCTTATTATCACGATTATCTTTTCACTTCCGTAGGGGGTCTGTACAGCACGACTATTAAAATTAATGCGGGTGTATAATATAGACTACCTAATATACATGCGTATACATCTTCTCTTGCTAATCAATGATTAAAATTGTGGAGTACGAGGGAGCACTATATTTGTATCAAGATGAGCAATAATTAAGAATCTTATCATAATATGTCTGATATATTATTTCTATTTAAGTTTTAAAACGTGATGGCAAATTAATTTTAATGTATTTTCCACCCACTCGATTTTAATGAAGGATCGAAGCTCTGGGAATCAAACAATGATGACCCCCATGAGATACGTGGACATCAAACTCAAAAGGGCCGGATTTTCGGCATTCAATCATTTAATTATTTTGAATGCAAAATGGATAATAATTCGATGAACTGTTCTAGATCCCCAGTTAAAGGTCAAGTCCACCCTGATATTAAGTTGGATTTAAAAGAAGCAGAAATAAGAAGAGAGAAACTGGCGAGTAAAAGTTTGAGCAAAAACCGGTTAAAAATGAGAAAGTTATTAATATTTGAAGGTGCGATCAATCAAACACAAATTGGCAACTCTGTGACGTATCTTGCGAGCTCCATTCCCATTTGTCCTGTACTAAAAATCCTTATTTTTTTAAAAATTTTCCCTTAAGAAAATGTCCAATCATACATTCACCCTAAATGTAATGATTGTAAATATGTTTGTTTTGTATACACCCCCTGTCTAAAAAAAGTCCATGCCGTCCTCAATAACTAAGGAAATGAACGTGGATTACATTTTTTTGTAATTGAAGGTGAGCTCGATACGCAAGATACGTCACAGTGTTGCCAATTTGTATTTCACTGATTACAACTACAACAATTCATAAATGTCCTATTTTCAATCGTACATTGTCCATTATTTCGACCATCCACTTGTCTGACTATGAGTTCAAAGGTGGTGACTCCCCTCTACACGGGGCCTTCGTCTAACGTCCTATCCGAGAGACGTAGTGTTTTCTACTTAACACATCCTGCGTCTATGAAACAGGGGAGGGGCACGTCAACACACAACGCAGGCTTGTAAAATGGATCGAGTTTGAATAATTAATGGAGTTCTTTCTCTTGAAAATCGAGTGGAAATGGAATAAATATTTAATGAGTCCATTAACGTCACAATATTGGAGATTTCATGCAGCAAACCATTTATTCTGCTGCATTCGAGGCCACTTTGTCAAGGCCCCTTCAATTTTGTTTTTATGCCCGAATAATTGTCCCTATAGGCTAATTAAAATGAAGCGCAGGTGCATCATCACTCATCAGGGGCGTACGCCGGATTTTTTGAAGGGGGGGGGGGGGTTTAAAATCGGGCCCAAAATATTCAGCTCCCGAAAAATTTAAAATCGCGCCGGACACTTTTTTTTTTTTTTTTTTGTCTCCATATTGGAAATTTTTCATTTTTCTTCGTTGGGGGTGGGGGGGGGGGGGGGGGTAAGGCAACCTTTTTTAGGTTAGCCGTGAGCATTTTTTTTTTTTTTTTAATAATTAAAAAAAAACAAAAAAAAAAAAAAATCCAAAGGGGGAGGGGAGGGGGGGGGGGGGGTGTTTTAGGTTTTTTTTAGGGGGGTTTACACACATAAAAATACCATAGGGGGGAGTTTGAACCCCCCCCCCCCTGCGTACGCCCCTGTCACTCATTATTATTCTACGCAGAATGTATGGCTATATTGTATAGGCGTACTTTGAAATGCTGCGGTGTTGTTTAAAATGTCCATCTATTATGTCTACCGTACATGTATATATACATATATATATCTCGCGGGACATTATTAAGAAACTTGGATATATACAAGATTTCTTGTATATTATAACTTCCAAGTTTCTTAATAATGTCCCGCGAGATATATATATATGTATATATACATGTACGGTAGACATAATAGATGGACATTTTAAAGATAATGAGCAGGTTTACAACAACACCGCAGCATTTCAAAGTACGCCTATACAATATAGCCATATACTATTTTTACATTTCTCCCTATCCTTAACAAGGCAGGGGGATTATATTATAATAGTGCTGTTTGACGTTTTAATGATACCCATATATTATATTGCGTTTCATCTGAAAGTGTTTACTGAATATGCTCAACTTTTTAACCTCCTTCTACCCCTTGCTCTCGCTCGCTCTCTCTGACTCTCGCTCTCTCTCTCTCTCTCTCTATATATATATATCTCTCTCTCCCTCTCCTACTCTCTCTCTCTCACTCTCTCTCTCCCCACCTCTCTCTCTCTCTCTCTCACACCATCCACTATATAATGCTCGACTCTTTATTTCTATCTCTTTATATTTCTACATTTCTAACTTTCGATAACCTTTTTTTTCCATAATTTTATATCTCTCTTGCTCTCTCTTCCTCTTGATTCTTTCAATTTTTTCTCTACCCCTCTCCCTTTCTTCTATCTAACATTACCTTTTACTTCACTATTTACTCCATCTACCCCTTGATATCCCTCTGGTACAAGGCTTTATCTCACTTTTACTATTTCTCTCTCTATCTCCCCCCCCCACCCCCTCTCTCTCTCCATCTCTCTCTCTCCCTCTCTCTCTCTCTCTCTCTCATGTACTCGAATTCATAATCCAATCGAGCAACACAACTCTTGACAAAATCTACACAACTGTCTTAATATCCAAAATATTTCTCTCGTAATAATCTCTCCCTACAACAAACATGTCAATCATTTTACTCTTATATTTTTGATTTTCTTATCTCAATCCTTACTCATCTTTCTTTGATGTCAAAATGCTATTTTGGGCATTGCTAATTTCTCTCTTTTCCACTTATAATTGTTGTTACTTCAATTCTATGTTCACTTGAATTGTGACCTCAATTACAAATCGAAATTGGTGGCTCATGACAAAAGACTCATTCACGCACAAAATGATGATGTATACATAATTGTATAGATTTATTTGACAAAATGACACTATAGGGAACATTATGACAATACCCAATGTCTACGCACATGAGTCATGTTATATCTCGAATAGAGTATATAATTGTTCACATTTATCAAAACAATTTTCACCATCTCTTGCAATGCATGGCAATATCGACTGTCTATGCATATGAGTCATGCTATATCTCGAATAATATATAGACTGTCGCTCATAATTTATAGTTGGAATATTTTTCTTTACCTCAATTTATGGAATTAATTTGACAATTATTTATTCCTAATAGATCTAGATAATAGTATACATTCTCAGATTTTATTGAATAATAATTTGCCAGTGATTGTTTTGCGTGACTGCTAAAGCATGTGTATGCTACTATGCTTATCAACTAGGGGACCTACGCCCTTAAGTCATAAATGACAGTATAGGATTAATGCCCCACAAAAGGGCACTAATATAGCACATCGACACGTTTTTGACCCTGGGGCCTCACAGTTGCGAGACCATTGCTTTGCCACTGAACCATGACTGTACCCAGCGGGGGCTAGGGAAGGGGGTAGTTCCCACAAATAAAAAAAAAAAGAAGCAAATACAATATATATAATTGTCCACATTCATGATCAATACAATTTCACCTTCCTTTGAATTGCATTATTTTGTTTACAAAGGATATTAACGCGGTCACGTGGAAGATATATATATATATATACCCATATATATATATATATATATATATATATATATATATATATATGTAAACAGAGAGAGAGAGAGAGAGAGGGATAGAGGATGAGAGAGAGAGAAAAAAAAAAAGAGATAGAGAGAGAGGGGGGAGCCTGGCATATAGACGTAGACAGAATAATCGTTGATGAAATAAACAGGACAAGATAAGGATGAAGACAGTAAATAACAAACTGGCAAAGCATTTCTTTTGTTTACCCCAAAGCGTTTATTATTAGTAATGATAATACTTTTGTATTTATTAACATTTAGTTCCTTCTCAACAGTACAATATGAAACACAATGTATATATAAATTATTCAATTATAAATTATAAATTATTTCAACATAGAGTATACAGTAAATAATTCAGATACTGAAGGAGGCGAAAACCCGGAGAGCATAGTCTGAGTTGGGAACGCCCATTAGAAGTTAACACAGTTACTGAAAAAACATTATAGATATTATTGTGAAAATTACATTTTATATAACAGAACGTTGATAGGCAAGAAAAAAATAGTAAATGGAAGAGGAAAAAAAATGAGAAGAGAATTAAGTATAGGAAGGCATGTTCACTTATAAGGAGAAAGTTAACTCAATTGTGCTGTGCATGTGTCTGCGATTACATCATAAAAATAACAAATTAGTATAGACAGCGGGTACATATCATTTAAAACAAGCAAAATCAACAAACAACAGTTTCATCAGACAGCATTGTCCTGGGGAATATACAGATGGTACCTAGCAACAGCTGAGGCGTGTACGTAAGTGATCGAAATAAATAAATAATCTGTCATACAACAGTCATGTTATTGAATTACACAAGTCATGTTCGCACATAAATACAAGAGAGGGTATTAATATCGAGCAATTAAATAATTTTTTTCCTTACGGGAAAAAGTCTGCCAGGAGAGCGAATTTTGTAGGATAGATGGTAAGGTGTTCCAAAATTTTGGCCCAGAGTATATCTTCGGGTTCTATGTTTAGGGAGATGAATGTACTTGGCAGCGCTTCTCGTATTATACGTATGGGTTTCCGAGTTGCATTGAAAATTGATAAGATCACTAAATTGTCGTGGGAAGATGTTGTTCATGCTATTATACATGAAAATACCTTGTTGGTGCAAGTTGGGGGGGTAAGAGGACACTTTTTTTTTGGGGGGGGGGGGGAGGGGGGGTCCCAAAAAAATCGCAACGACTCAGCCGGCCGCTGATAATACCAAGGGGGAGGGGGGGTTCAACCCCAACCCCCCCCCCCTCCCCCTGCGTACACGCCTGTGTACAGCAGTATAAGTCAAATCAAACCTGAAAATATATATATAAACCGTCTTATATTTTCATTAACTAAAGTAAACAAGTTCCCATGTACTATGTAATTATAATTATTCCATCCAAAGTGTAATCCACTTCATCTAGAGTTATAGCACCAAATAGATCGGCAAATTGCTAAAAATTGGTTTCATTCTTTTCTTAAAGAAAACATTAGTTACATCCCTTTGTATGAACGTCTTTCCCTTCATTTACTTATATTTATATTTTTCTTGATGGGGAAACTAAGGCCAATTTGGCGGCAAATTTGATAAAACTACCAGTGTCCACATTGAAGTTGTGGGGGCGACGCACAGTGGGCCTGGGAGGAACCAAAGTGTGCCAAAACTAATTTCTGGGGATTTATTTTCTATAAATCTATAGGAAATGTTTGGATGTCCAGGGATTTCCGCTTAAATGGTATTACCAACATTTTCTCTGATATCTAAGCATTAAGTTGATACCAGATTTGGCTGCCCGATTGTGCCCGTTATTATGTTAGAGCCGTTTTCCTTGCAACATTGCCCCGAAAAATGTGTTTATTTTGGTCCGCGGTGTCGGAACAAGTGTCACGCTCCCCCAAGCGCCGTGATTTATGACCGCGAATTCAGCCGCGGACTAAAAACAAACATATTTTTCGGGACAATGTGGCAAGGGGAATCGGCTCTAACATGACAACGGGCAAGATCGGGCAGCCAAATGTGGTATCAACTTAAAGCTTAGACATCAGACTAAATGGTGGTATTAAAAATATAAGCGGGACTCTGCGGAAATCTAAACGTTTCCTCTGTATTTATAAAAAACATGGATAATTAGTCAATTTTTCAGTGAATTAACCTTTAATATATCATGAAGATTGTGTTTCTATACATTTTAACCAATTCATGCAACGAAATGAACTATCAGGAATATGTGAGTGCAATTTCATATCAATAACTGAAGAACTTCATGATAAATTGAAAGATTTATAAAATAAGTCACTTTTGCACTAAAACTGTGAATATGTAGGATTTTGCTGTTTGAAGGAGTAAATTTATACCCTAGTTGTGCTTACCGAATTTAAATATTTTACTGAGGTATTCCTCAATGTATTACAGTTCAACTGGTCAAGAAGAGAATTGAAGAAAAATAAATCACCAAAAATGAGTTTTGGCGCACTTTGGTTCCTCCCTGGCCCACTGTGCGTTGCCATGGTTACGCGGACGAGGGTTGAATCGGCTGTACGCTAACGTAAACAGTACAAATGTGTACCGATTATGCCTAATAATAATCGATGGACGTGGGGAGGAAAAGCGCCTGCACATGCAGTGTTGCAAATTCTGGCAAAAAGAAATACCATACATGGAAAGCTTAGGTTTGGGCGGACATTTTGAGACTAACATCACTGCGGGAATCGGCCGGAATTCTAATAAACATGCTACTTTTATAAAAAAATTCAATTTTTTCCTTTTTTTGTGAAATTTAATGCTCATTTTTCCAAAAATGAAGCTTCCATAAATTTGGTCATTGTATTTTCTAATTGGGTTACCAATAGGCAAGAAGTGCACGCAGTATCAAGTTGATTGCTTTTCCCTTCATAAATTCTCAACACCCATTGTAAAGTTGCCTCTTTTATCATTTTTGGAGCAACATATAGATTTTCCCATGTTCGCAGGGGTATATGACACTTTTAAAACTCGCTAAATATTAAAATATGGGTGGAAAAATATTCTTTAGAATGTTTTCTTCCCCAAGCGAATGAAAAAAATATAAAAATTCACATTCGCCAATTTTGAATTTTGGCACACTTTGAGGCAATTCTGGCCCACTGTGCGACGTCCTTCCATGTACCCTCATGATAATAAACATCATGGTCACCTCTCTCTCTCTCCTACAAATGCCCACTAAATTGTGCTTGTGGGGTGTATGAAAATTATCTGGGAATCGGGAGTTAGTTAATATCTAACGTAGATCCTATCGTCCGAACAAAGTTAGTTGGTTTAGGATGTATTCCCCCCCCCCCCCCCCCCGCAGAAACGTGGCTCTAGGTTTGAGCCTCTCAACTCGATTCGCTCAATTCATGTGTGTAAAGGCACTTTATTGATGACAACGTCTGAATCAAGGCCTTCCTGAACTTGGAATTCAGCACAGCGTATATTAGCGGGTTGTAAATGACCGATGACTTTGCGAAAAGAGAGGGAATCGTTGTGGACAACTTTGATATCGAATTTTCATCTCCTATGAGAACCCAGAGAGAGACAATGCAGTAAGGAAACCATGCAAATAAAAACACTACAATAGTAACGAGGAGTGTAGAAGCAGTTCTCCTGTGGTTGAACCTAGGTTTGAACCTCGGTTTTAACCTAGGTTCGAAACTCGGTTTTAAGCGGAGAAAAGTCACAGGTTTGTGCAGAATCTGTGTGGTCTTCATTTTCTCCAGCCACGCGTGTTTCTCGTCGATGTTAGTCTCTTGCGTGACTCCGGTGAAACTCGTCCGCATAGAGTTCGAATGTTGGCTTACTCTTTGGTAGATCTTGAAGTAACTCCAGGAGATGAGGCCAAGAGGTAAGAAGAAGAGGAAGAAAAACATGTAACAGATGTATGACACAAAAAGCGGAGTCTTAGTGTGGAAATCAATGTCACAACTGGTGTGGTATCCAGCCAGAACGAAGCGGTTCCAACCGTAAAGCGGTGGCGTCGAGAATATCAACGTGTAAAGGTGAATGACTAAGATGGCATAGATGCTTGAGCGCAGGGATAACTTATTGTTCTGAGCCTTACCCCTGACGACAATGATGTACCGGAACACTGATATGGCTGCGAGGCTGTTTAAAGATATGCATCCACAGTAGTAGTTCACGAATCCGTAGAATGCACACGCGTTTGTTCCGAACAACCACCGACCGTAGAAGCTACTGACCATGGACAACGGTGTGCCCGTGGTCGCAACGAGCAGGTCGCTGGCGGAGAGGTTAACGATGAGGAGGTTGATGGGGCTATGGAGCTTCTTGAATCGGAGGAACGTGTAGATGACCAGGCTGTTACCTGCGGTCCCAAGAAGCACGACCACTAGCAAGTATCCACCAATAAGAGGGAATGCAGGATGCGTCTCTTCCATTTCGCTATCATCGGCAATCCAACCAGGGGTTGAATTCTCCATCAGTGTTGTGAGCATCCCAATCTGTTCGTGAGAATCCTGTTAAAGGCCGTCTGTACTAGTTTGGCTAGGAGGGATTAGACCACCCAGGAAGGTCACTGACAGGTGGCTATCCCATCAACTCAGCTCTCAATCAACATAAGAAAAAGAGGATCATGGGGACCAATGGTCACCGATTAGGCATTGTTTTTTATATAGAGGGAGCAATTAGCTACAAGTAGTACAGTGGGCCTTTAAGTGGTGCGTGGTTGACCACTGTAATTTGCTTTGAGAGACGAGGCCGTATTGGCAATCAAGAAAACTTCGCTGAAAAATGATCTCTAATTTTGTTTTTGTGAGCTGAAATATGATCCTCTCGGAGCAGGATTATAATGTATTCTGCGGTGGTCATCATCAGGTCAAGACGGAAAGAAATTCAAGTCTGTTATTGGCATCACGCGTCTCACTGTCTCCAATGCTTTTGGTGTTTTTGATGAAGTCGTATTTCCAGACTATATAGAGTTGATACGTGGCCTGTAAGAGATATAAACGAACGGAAGAGGTTGATCATTTCATCGTTAGGGCAGGGAATGCACTTTATTAAAAAAAAAAATCCAGTTTACAGTGTAATGTAAGGGATGGCTGTGAAACCCTTTCAAGATTATTCAGATTAACTATAAACCAAGCCAACTTTATTGTCAGTAATAAGTCATGTTCAAGCAAAGAGAGAGAGAGAGAGAGCGAAATGGAGGAGGAGGAAGAGAGAGAGAGAGAGAGGGTGAGACAAAAAGGGAGAATCAAATAATTAAGCAGGTAGTCCGACGCAAATAGGGTACATTAAAATAGACGAACATGAAGTTATTTTGATTATCCATCATAATGACACCAAACCCATGGTGATTTGAGCTTTTACCGAATTAATCGACAGACAAGTAATCGACAAATTCATGCCACACGCACTCTAAAGGTAATACGCGAACGAATTAACCTACAAACACCTAATAATCATTTAGGCTCGATCTGAAACATGCAACCTCCATTTTTTTGCTTCTTAGCCTGTCGCTCCGTTTTTAAGGTCATCGCAAATTCTCATTCATTCTGTATTTTCTTTTTGTTATGTAGTAGCTGTTTTTGGATACCGCATTTACTGTTAGAATAAACTGGTTGAGTGTGGGTGTGCGTTTGTCTTTGCGCGCGTGTGTGCGTGTGCGGCCTGGTTAAATAACTTATATACTATATTTTTTTTTAGTTGAGAATATAAGCAGACATCCACTGAGTGGTAGTGTGTGTCTGGGTGTGTGTTATGTGAAGGAGGGGGGGGGGGGGGGGGGCAGGGAGGAGCAGGAATTTGTACCAGTAAACTAACCTCCATTAAAAAAAAAAAAATTATAAGTGAATAACATGTACAATTAACCTATAAATTATGCCGATGTTTACTTTCTTGCTCAGTTATATCAACTGCAAATGAGTTTTTATTGTATAAGCAATTAATATTGAAAACGTTGCTTTGTTTATTCAATTGTAGGTTCTTGTTTGTATAACACATTTGGAGGAATCAAACAAAATTACTATCAACAAAGGTGTATGTGTGTGTGTGGGTTTGTGGCAATGGAATTATCATTAATCAATTTTGTAAAATTACGATTTAATTCCTTCGACAGAAATCACCCATTAAAGAATAACCAAAAGTACAATACTGGTAATGGACAGGTAGCCCTGCATCGTCATATCATACAAGTGACGATATAGAAATCCTTAATAGGGGGGGGGGGGGGGGGCGGGCGAGCGGTATATCATCCTGAAGAGAATGTGGCCTGAATGTACCTATGTGCATCGCGTACTTTAGACCCAAGTTTAAAGAACCTTTCAGGATATTTGAACGGATACGTGGGGGGGGGGGGGGGGGGGGGCGGGCACCAGTGCTTTTCTATGCTGGATACGTCTTATATACCTGATATATTAAGGAACTCTTGTATAAGCCGCTACCCTGGCATTTACTGAGCTTATCATTTTAAGTAAAATTGTATAAATCAATTGCATTTAAAAATATGTTGCATTATTGAGTGGATTTCTAAAGCTTCTCTAATCAATCAATTCAATAAATCACTTCACTTCAATTTCTATTCCAACTCTTGAGAAATTACTCTTTATTTTTATCTTCGATACATTAAAGGGTGGCATATTTAGAGAAAATGGTTTATAAAAGATGCAGAAAAATGTAGTGTTTTCCATCAAAACAGGATTATGGGACAATATCAAATCTCGGTTATGTCGGAATACGGTATCAAGAGACTAATATTTTACATGACTTTTAATATTTGGATTAAATTGGAGTGCAGGGATTTATAACCTAAGTTATGTTGGAATACGGTATCAAGAGACTAATATTTTACATGACTTTTAAATATTTGGATTAAATTGGAGTGCAGGGATTTATAACCTAAATTATGTTGGAATACGGTATCAAGAGACTAATATTTTACATGACTTTTAAATATTTGGATTAAATTGGAGTGCAGGGATTTATAACCTAAGTTATGTTGGAATACGGTATCAAGAGACTAATATTTTACATGACTTTTAAATATTTGGATTAAATTGGAGTGCAGGGATTTATAACCTAAGTTATGTTGGAATACGGTATCAAGAGGACTAATATTTTACATGACTTTTAAATATTTGGATTAAATTGGAGTGCAGGGATTTATAACCTAAGTTATGTTGGAATACGGTATCAAGAGACTAATATTTTACATGACTTTTAAATATTTGGATTAAATTGGAGGGCAGGGATTTATAAACCTAGATATGGCTGAAAGGGCAAAATATGCACATTTACATATTGCCATAGCAAAGACGTCATGTTCCTCGAAATGCTAGAGCGCATGGTGAAGCCAGGGTGATAACTGTGGAGCACAAGAAATGTCAAGTCTGACAAATATGAGCGCTATACAAGAACTTACTAGTATTATTATTCCTACTGTTGCTTTCTATTTACCTATCCTAACCCCTCACATTTATTCTCTAAAGTATAAACTAAGAACATGCTGAGACCTGTCATGGAGACCCCCTCTCTATAGTGTCCACATGTAATGTCTCCGTTGAGGGAAAATTAGACATTATAGAATCTTTCTGGAGAGGTCACTTTTCTTTTAGCGGCCTCTATCCTTGCTTTCAGTGGTGGCCATCTCTAATTATTCGGGGCATGTTAATATATTCTTTAACATCAAATCCTTAAAACTGAGGAATCTTGACTTTTAACAAAATATAGTACTTACTACACATATGTCTTTGAAAGATAACCTGAGAAAAGATGTATATAGTAACTACTCCACATGATTATTCTGTTTGCG
>JAVYIG010016567.1:0-30546 GCA_035222895.1 Strongylocentrotus droebachiensis | reverse complement strand
ATCTGTGACAGTTGTTATTGATAAACAAATTAATCAGTGCTTTCATTACTGGCACTGATATCACACTGGAAATTCTAATGTAAATGGAAACAAAAAACATTCTCATATTTCTGCACTAAAGAGCAAAGGAGTTCACTTGGAAGTCATACAAACATACATGTTCAGCAACTTTACAGATAAAACTAAGTTTTTCTAAATGCTAATTTGGGATTGATGTTGTACAAGAAACATTCTGAATGGTTTGAATTAACTCTTCACAAAGATATAGCATCATTCCTTGGCCTCTCATCCCCAAACCCACATAGGTAATTGGGCGTTGCTGGCAATTTCCTGCTAAAATCTGCGACAGAATTTTGTTGTAACTTGAACTCCAAGCTCAAACACGGAGTGGAGACACCACTCTTTGCTCCGATCAGCTGGTCTTCCTTTGGGAAGGTCTGTCAAATATTATTGAGATTCATACAGAGATGGATGTTTGCGATTATGTTGAATCTAGTCTGCCGCTATTGATGTTATTGATGTTAATCTTGCGCTCTCCCTCAGTAGGAAGTATGAGTCAGTAAAACATGTAATTATAGATTAACTTATAATGCAGTCAATATGCTGATCACTTGCTTGGAACCACACATAATTTGCCAGATTTTTCAATTTAATGTATTTTCTGAACTGATAGATTCCTTGTACACCATGCATTGACTTGGCATCAATATTCTTCATAAAACAAGAGTACATGTTCAATTTTCTGTTATTACAGGATTAATGACTTACACACCATCTATAAAACCCCCTTTTTACACTCACTTTAAAAGTCATGTGTCCTGGAATATCCACACTAGCTTATTGTTCATCCTGACATTACTTTCATAATATTACATCCAACTTAGGAGATACACTTTAAAACTCCTTGAACTAACTCACAAGATAGCTTTCAAACTTCAAAGCAAGCATATGTAATCCCCTTTCTCCTCTGTCTTGTCACACAAAGTTCTGTATTTCCAAGAACAGACATGTTTTATACCTAAATGGTCATTCCACATTTCACCAAATGGAAACTAAGGAATAATCGACATACAAACACATAATATGTAATATGTGACACGTCATCTCTCAATTTCTTAATTGCCAACATGCGATTGATGGTATTTCTCAGAACAAGTCCAAACTACCTTTTTCCATCACATTTTGGTGGGTTTTCTACTGGCTTTCCATGAATATTTCTTTAATTCTCCCCTTCAGATGGTTTCTGAGAACATGCTGAAATTGATTATTTGTCCATTGCTTGGTCATTCCATCTCTACCAGATGGAAAGCATCCTAATGACAGGGGTGATGACAGAGGATGCACAACTAGGGTATAGAGAGATGGAACATGATGAGAGCAAGAAGAGGCTTCACTCTACTTCTGAAACTATGAATGTTTAGATGTACCTTTGATTCAGAACAGCAATTCTTCTTTGTGCTTCATTTGTTTTTAACATTTCTATTTCCATTTGGTGTATAATAACTGTATCTCTGTGCTTTACTTCATCTCCCCCTCTCTCCATCTCTCTGTCTCTCATTTCCCTTTCTCTTCCTTTCTATCTCCATCTCTCTTCCCCTCCCCTCTTATTCTTTGACTGTCTTCATTGCAGCATGTCTCTTCATCACTCCATATTATTTCTATTCTTCTCTCTCTCCTATTTCTGATGTTTCTTCTCATCTATTTCTTGTATGATTAACATTTTACTCTACTTTCCCTCAGTCATGTCAACCAATCTTATTTTCCCCTTCAATTTCTGTATTTTCCCTGTCTATACATCATTGTCTGTGTTCTCCCTCTTTACCCTATTCAATTTCCTTCTTTCTTCACTCTGGTTCCCCCCCCCCCTCTCTCTCTCTCTCTCTCTCTCTCTTATCCCCTTTCCTACCATTATCTCCTCTCAACCCTCTTCTTCTTTCTCCTCTATATTCCTGTCCCCTTTTCACTCCTCCTCTCCCTCTCCTCCCACTCTCTCTCTCTCTCTCTCTCTCTCTCTCTTTCTTTCTTTCTCTTGGGCTCCCATATTTCTCTCTGCCCCCCTTTCTCTCTCTCCCTCCTTCTTTCTTTATCTTATTCTCCACCATTCCTGTCTGTATTCATCCTTGTCTTGTACATGTTACATTATGGGCTGACCTACAAATATCTAGCACAAGTACTGTATCCGGAATCCCCAATACAGTATCTACACTCAGAATGCCTATAAGTATTTGAACACATCTACAATTGCAGATACAAAAGATTGTTGCTCCAAAATTAGTATTACATCACTTTTCAGATTTGCACTTATCTCCAAAATAACCATTACACAATAATTATTGACATAATTATATGCTTTCAAATTACAGGATTATTCAGGAACTCTCATTCACCACACTAACAATCTGCTACAATCAGAAATCAATATACAATGTAGAAATAAATAATAGACCCAGCTGCTCTTTAGCAAACTGGACGCTGACCCAACCTCCTCCTTCATCTCTCTCTCTCTCCCCCTCATTCACTGCCTTGCTCCCTCGCCCCCTCTCTTTTACTTCCTCCCTCTCTTGCTCCCCATACACCCCCCATCCTCCCTCCTTTCTTCTTTCCTCCCTTTTGCTCTCTCTCTCTCTCTTGTTTATCTTCATTGCCCCCTCCCTCTCTCTCCCCCTCCTGATGTTGCTCCCTCCCTCACTCGCTCCATTGCACTCCCTCTCTATCTCTCCCCACCCCTTTTCTCCCTCTTTCTCTGTCTAGCCTTGTCTCGCTCTCTAACTATTCCATTTTTAATTTCCACCGCACTTAGAAATTTTCATTACTAAAGCCTCTGTTGTAAAAATAAAGATACAGAATCACGATTCCAACACATAAGCTGCACTTATTTCATTTCAGAAATGGCCATTCAATTGTTTTATACATACATATATCCTGTGTAGTTGTGCCTTCCCCTCTATATTCCTGACTTTTTTAGATGTCATTTAGGGCGCGTTCATGCTTGATTTTGAAGGTAGAATGAGCGATCTGAAACGCTCATCGTAAACGCTCATCGTGATCGCAGTTCCACGGTGTAGCTGTTCATGCTTACTTCTCTGGCTCATCCAGGCAATTCTCCTTGTGTGGCATTGTGTGACCTTCACTGTGCATGCTACGTAGACCCACTAGAGGTCAGCGCGTTGAACCCATTTAAACGCGTTTACAATTGTAAACGCATCTTTTTGTGAGTTTACGATCGGCGTTCGTGATCGCCGTTTTTCGGTGATTCTACAAAAGTGAGCATGAACGCAAGCGTGTTTTAAACTAAACACGTAACAGATGCCTGATTCTGGCCGTCAAAATCAAGCATGAACGCGGCCCTAGATGTAGTTCTTGATGAAAAGTAATTTCAAAATATCTACATTATAACACAGTTGCTCAGTTTCATTGAGGCAGTAAATATCCTATTCCATTTAATAAAGAATTCAATTTCAAGATACAATTTTATTTCCTGGCCTCTTTCCCAGGACCTTGTTATTCTATTGGATTTTATATTTGGAAAAAAGTGTACATTGCAAGCTTTATTACCAGAAACAAGCTGAAGATTGTATTCTTCAATATTCAAGATAATGAAAGTTCTGGATAAAGAACAACATTTCTTCATCAGTTTTTTTGTTTAATCAAGGTTTATAAACTATATCTTCTTTAAGAATGATATCACCAGGCATTTTATCAAAGCTTTGACCTAATTTTACACCACTTACAGACAGAAAAATAGGACAAGTGATTGAGAAAACGAAATAAGACTCTTTTCCAGAATAAATATCTAAGTTACAAAAACAATATACGTACCCTAAGCCTAACAAACGAAAGGAGAAGGAGACAGAATATAGATGGTGTTAAGAAGAGGAATTATTGGAAGATGCAAGCTAGCTTCATTCTTTCTCTTGTAAGGGATACATTTGGATGATAGAAAGTTGTCATATGTACTCAAGAAAAAGGGTGAAATTAGTATTTCTCTATTTCTCCCTGTAGGAAACACATTAAGATGATTACCAAGGAGTGAATGGTACTACAGAGAATGAACAGGGGAATCTATGTAGAAATAGGTAATGAAGAAATACTTGTTTATGGTACCTGAGAGAAATAAAGTGAAATATGTGTTTCTATAACATCTTGATGTAAAGATAGATTGCTTTAAAGATGAGGTTGAGTTCTGGTCATGCGATTGCATTATGAAAGAAACGGTGTGGAACCGATCAGAAAAGGTTGATCATCTAGCATATAAGAATTTGTGTGTATTGCAAGGTTCTGGAATCATCAAAATGATAAGAAATTTGGCCAAGTCTTGGTAAAGTTACAAACACTTGCACAGAAAGATGTATATGGGACTACATGAACATGTGGCGTAAAAAGCCGGCCCCCGATGTTTACGATGTTACATGCATATTTAGAATATGAAGGCATTTGAAGAGCCATGCTTTTCAGGGAACACGTCTTAACTGATGTTTTCTCACACTTGCATAATAAGAATGAGTAATGCTCACAAATTATTTTTCACCTCTTCCCAGAACTCAACCTTCTCTTTAAGGATACTCATGATATATAAGTAGCTTAACATCTTGAGACGATCAGGTCTGGGAGCACATGAATACCTGATGGGCTATTATAGTGGTGCTATAAATACAGCAGCTGATGCAGTGCATATGCCCTTCAGAGTGTTTGCGTATCCTGCTAAACTATCCAGTGAATAGTTAATCATTTAATGACTAAATAATATCCTCTGCGACATTTAACTTTCAGATGATGGAATGAAGAGACATGAGCGTTGGAAGTGACATTGCCAAGGTCAAGAATATTTCATGTAACTACAATAACATACATACGTAAGATGTTGATGATGATGATGTTGATGATGATGATGATGATGAGGGTGATGATGATGATGATGATGATGATGAGGGTGATGATGATGATGATGATGATGATGAGGGTGATGATGATGATGATGATGATGATGTTGATGATGGTGAACGATGATGATGATTATAAATATGATGGTGATGATGATGAAGTTGATGATGATGATGATGATGATGGTGACGATGAGTGACAAGGATGACGATGGTGATGACAGTGATGGTGATGACAGTGATGGTGATGACAGTGATGGTGATGACAGTGATGGTGATGACAGTGATGGTATTAACCAAAAATTGTATCAAAATAGAAGGCAGACAAATTGATGACCTGGATAATAGAGCAGTTCACTTATGAACACCATCCACATTGCAGATACAATTTGTTGCTATGTCAGACAAGTCTCTGACAAACTCCATAGAATATGAATTCAATAGAGAACTTGGGTGATCAGAAATCAGGGACCCTTTTCACAAAGCCTTTTTTTAATGACAAATGACAAAAACCAGTGACAAATCTGCTGATAACCAATCAAAAGCAAGGATTTCAGTAGCTTATAACAAAAACTGTCATTTGTCACTGATGACAAGTTTTGAGGGCCCTGTTGTGGTATAAATTTCTCCATGTTGTGCATCATTGTATTTCATTAAAGAGTTCTGGTTATACTACCGATAAGTCTTGGCTTTGGATAATATAAGAGTAAAACTTGAAAAACAAAAACTTACATAAAACCGTAATGGGGTTTTAGACTTTCAGTTTAGTTATGGTTAGGCTTACTTAATAGGTATAGTGTGTGAAATGTCAGAAATTGCCCTCAAACCAAATGTTGCCAGAGCATTTGTTGAAAATACAGAAAGAGGAACTTGTTAAACTCACCTTTAGTGGTTTCTGTATGACCAACCCACCTGACACCCAGTGAAATCACTACAACCTGCAAGCGTGCAATAAAAGAAAGTTTGCAATTTATCATGTATTCATTATTATTCTAGGTGATTGTACACTGTTAAGATTATAATTCAAGGAGTTTTTTTTCTTTAGTCCCTTATTTCCAATCTATACAAAATAATTGAATATTTTCATAATCATATAATGTATATTGTTAACACTACATGTCACATCTTAGCATTTGAGAAGCATATGCAGGCAGTAAACAAATAACATCATATTATATGATCCTAAATTCAAATACACAATATTATGCATATTAATAATTGGACAACTTATTTTTTCAATTAAAATTTTTCTACTATAACCATCCCACAACCATTTACCTGGTTTTCTTGTAAGAGTCCAGCTTGGATGCGATGGGTTTTTCATAAACATCTGTTGAAATTGGAGCTTGTCTTTGGAGACAGGCTTTTACTTTCGCCTACGTGTAAGTAATTCAAGATTGATCTAAAAATAACCAATAGAAAGTTGAGATATTCATTCATCTTAACAAAACTACATATAAGTGACAAGATCAACTATTTAAAGAAATATGCATTGGCAAATATGAAAGGGAGCAGATTATATACATGTACATACAAGTAGTAAACTGACAAAAAATTAAAATACTGTAGAGAAAAAAGTGCAAAATCCTATCAACTATGTATCATGGAGTGTAGAAAATGGAAGTTATAAAACCAGGGGGCTGCATAGATGCCTCTATAATAGCTTCCAAACCATAGCTAGGGGTTGAAACAAAAGGAGCTTTGAAGGTGGGCTACTAATGTACATGAACAATGCTTAAAGGCAATGGGAAAAATAGACCCAAATCACACTCCTATTTAAATAGTGGGATCTTAGAAAGCTAATCCAAGGGATTTTACATTTTTCATTGATATACAGCAACTGCAGGGTTTCATTCGTGCTAGTCTAATGGTACAGATATAATGCTGATCCATACCACAGGCCATGAGGGTTGAACAAAAAATGCATAAGTATATATACCCCCTTTAAAGAGCTGGCTTGCATTCATACACATACCTGCAGGCCTACATGCACAGTTAACAACTGAAGTATTCATACTTCTTATAAATTTGATGTTTTTGTGTTTTTTGTAACTCAAGAATGAAAGGTGGACTGTTGGAGTAAGGGCTGTGTTGATACTTTTAGATGAAAGCTTTAATATGTCACATTAAATGAAATAAGCATTAAAAAAAATGATGAAACTTTCCCAAGAAAGTGATACATAAATCAACTGTACATGAATGAATAGTAACTTACCATCATAGTAATAGTTGGATTCTGCTTTCACACATGTATCAACATCAACGTGGTTTGATGTATGAATCATCTGTGCTCTACTGATGCTCTGATAGCTCATGGTCAAAGAACTGGGATATATACTTTTCTTGGCCTGCACATCTTGGAAAAGAACTGTGTAATAAAATGAATGAAAGCAAATAATAATGAAGGGGCATTCCGTCTTCACATCTACCAGTATTTTTCAAAGGAGCGTTTTCTTTCTTCAAGTGTGAATGGGTCCAGATGGATGTGAATGGGTTAAGATGGATGAGAAAGCTTATTTCTGTATGATTTACCAGTCATTAGGGAGTGAAACACAGCAGAAATATGACACCAGTAATCTGAGCTAGCCGGGTGGGCTCTGCATTGGAATACCTTTAGGTAACTCAAATGAAAAAGATTTCAAACAAAAGCATGAAGAAGTGAAAGCCACTATACACCACCTGAGGGTTTCATGTTTTTTATCTCCATTTCTTTCTCACATTTTCATTTATTTTCTGCTTCAGAAATATTTGTTTTCAACAATACATACCACTTTCAATACTTCTTTACTTAGAAACATTAGTAGTAGTAGAAGTAGAAGTAGTAGAAGTAGAAGTAGAAGTAGAAGTAGAAGTAGAAGTAGAAGTAGAAGTAGAAGTAGAAGTAGAAGTAGAAGTAGAAGTAGAAGTAGAAGTAGAAGTAGAAGTAGAAGTAGAAGTAGAAGTAGTAGTAGTAGTAGTAGTAGTAGTATCAGTAGTAATATAGCAGTAGTAGTAATGGAAGTAGTTGTAATAGTTAGTAGTAGTAGTAGTTGTAGTAGTAGTAGTAGTAGTAGTAGTAGTAGTAGTATCAGTAGTAGTAGTAGTAATATATATATATAGTAGTAGTAGCAGTGGCAGGAGTAATGGTGGTGGTAGTGAATGTGTAGCACTAGAAGTGGCAGCAGCAGCAGGAGAATGTAGTTTATCCATTATTAGTATAAATTGTAATTATAAATTGCTCAATTTATAGACACATATACTCTTAATTATTTCTGATGTTATATACAACAATTATGAAATAATGTACTCATGAGCTTACTTTAATTTATAATTAATATCAGACTTGACAGCTTATTTGATTGTGTGTACATTACTTCCACCATTGTTATCTATCTGGTGGAATTTGTGTTTGTATTTGAAATCGAACCTCAAATTTTGGTTGCAATAAAGAAATAATAATAATAATGATTTTAATCCCTTTGTCTGTCCCAGTTGTTCGTGGAGTGGCTATATGAGAAATACTGTGAACCCCCACATCAGACAATTAGCTTATATGGCAGGGAAAGTTAAACAAATATATTGAGGCTTTGATTAATTGGACAGTGTTGCTTAACAACCCCATGCAATATTCATAGTCTAATTTCCTTTCTCCTCTCGCCCGCTCTAATCATATATCATGCTTCATTGGCCAATGTTACAATCTAATGATATTAAAGATGAGATGCAGATTTAGTTGACCTTTTTTTACTTTTATATCGAACAGGTGGAGTTGATTGCGCTATTACATATATTATTTTTATTTCTATTTTGTTTTAAATATTTATTTATTTATTATTATTATTTATTATTATTATTATTATTATTAATTAATTAATTTTATTTTTGGGTAGGGGGGGGGGGGGGAGAGGGGGGGGGGGTATTATTATTTTTGTATTTTTGTATTTTTGTTTTTAAAAAAAGTCTTCAGTCTCTTACACTGACCCTATTGCCAATGCTACTCATTCCTTGTATCACAATTACAACTACTGCAACAGTTTAACCCATTAACTACTGAATTCTGTTATCCCCTTAGGTTAAGTACAATAACTACTCAGTTAACCAAGGCAATAGAGGGTTATACTGTAAATCTGGGTGAACAAGTAGGCTGTATGAGGAGTGAATAGGGGACTAATTTGGATAATCATTTGAGCATTATTTATTTACCCCAAGGAATCATTCTGATCCTTTTCTGGACTATTTCTGCTGCTGCTGCTGCAGCAGCATCATCATCATAGTCATCATCATCATCATAATCACCATCACCATCATAATCATCATCATCACTATCATCATCATCATCATCACCATCATCATAATCATCACCATCATCATCATCATCATCATCACCATCATCATCATCATCACCATCATCACCATCATCATCATCATAATCATCACCATCATCATTGTCATCATCATCACCATCATCATAATCATCACCATCATCATCATCACCATCATCATCATCATCATAATCATCACTATCATCATCATCATCACCATCATCATAATCATCACCATCATCATAATCATCACCATCATCATCATCATCACCATCATCATAATCATCACCATCATCATCATCATCATCACCATCATCATAATCATCACCATCATCATCATAATCATCACCATCATCATCATCATTACCATCATCATAATCATCACCATCATCACCATCATCATAATCATCACCATCATCATCATCATCATAATCATCACCATCATTATCACCATCCCCATCATCATCACCATTATCATCATCATCATAATCATCACCATCATCATCATAATCATCACCATCATCATCATCATCATTTCCATCATCATAATCATCACCATCATCACCATCATCACCACCATCATCATCATCATAATCATCACCATCATTATCACCATCCCCATCATCATCACCATTATCATCATCATCATAATCATCACCATCATAATCATAATCACAACCATCACCATCATCATCATCATCACCATCATTATCATCATCACCATAATCATCACCATCCCCATCATCATCACCATCACCATCATCATCATCATAATCATCATCATCATCATCATCATCATCACCATCATCATCATCATCATAATCATCACCATCATTATCACCATCCCCATCATCATCACCATTATCATCATCATCATAATCATCACCATCATAATCATAATCACAACCATCACCATCATCATCATCATCACCATTATTATCATCATCACCATAATCATCACCATCCCCATCATCATCACCATCACCATCATCATCATCATAATCATCATCACCATCATCATCATCATCATCACCATCATCATCATCACCATCACCATCATCATCATAATCATCATCACCATCATCATCATCATCATCACCATCATCATCATCATCATAATCATCACCATCATTATCACCATCCCCATCATCATCACCATTATCATCATCATCATAATCATCACCATCATAATCATAATCACAACCATCACCATCATCATCATCATCACCATCATTATCATCATCACCATAATCATCACCATCCCCATCATCATCACCATCACCATCATCATCATCATAATCATCATCACCATCATCATCATCATCATCACCATCATCATCATCATCATAATCATCACCATCATAATCATAATCACAACCATCACCATCATCATCATCAGTCATCATCTTAACCATCATCATCATAGTCATCATCATAATCATCATCATAAATCCCATCATTGAATTATAATCAGTTCAAACTTATTTATCACATCATCACCATCATCATAGTCATCATCATAATCATCATCATAGTCATCATCATAATCATATCATCATTATCATATCATCATTCTCATCATATAAGTTTTCATTTCAAACTTAATTATCACGTGCATTATCGCCACCATTGTCATCATTGTCATCTACATCATCATCATATAAGTTCAAATAATTTTAAACTTAATTATCACATCATCACTACCACCATTGTCATTATCACAATGATCATAGCCATTCATATCCTTGTCCTTGTCCTCCCCTTCATACTCCGGCTCCCCCTCATTCATCACATGAAGTAAAGACAGGTGATCGGAAGTCATACTTCATCTCTCTCACTCATCACCCATCCAATCCAATTAAACCTAATCCTCTCAAATTGATTGCCATATCAACAATGAATGTTCATCGATAAATTTTAGGAAAGGGTTTTCAACATTTAATTTAGCTTGGGGGCTATTGTGGCTAGACGACTTACGAGAGTCATTATCATTATATCATAGATTTGGGAAGATTATGGGATATACATGTTCAATGGAAAAAACAAGGGATTCTGAATCACATGCATTAAACATACTGTTTATTGTACATGTATCATTCTCCAACCACATTCTTTGAAGGATTACCTTTTATCATAATCTCTCTAAAATTCATTGTTGAAAATCATAGAAAATTGGGGAAATTGCATTTCCATATACATTTGTGGTCATTCTAATCATTGAAAAACATGCAAACTATACACCTGTGAGGCTTGATAATTACAAATTACATGTACATGTGTCCACGATATGAATACATTGAAATGATGTATTTGTAACAGTCCTGTATTCAATGCATAAATCTAACTTAATGCGGGGGGGGGGGAGGGATTGCCCTCACCATCACATCTGGGACTGATTTGGGCGTAGCGTTATTAGCCTTATAGAGTTTGAAGAGTTCAATTTGGCTCAGGAAAAGATTTCATTTTGAGAAATTCTCTTCTCCGGGGGTGGATTCTGCTCATGATGTAATACCCATCAGGTATAGATCCAAAAGTAAGCCTTTTGAATTATTACATGAAATTTGTGGGAAAATGGACAGATTATTTCTTTTCTGGCATAAATGTAGAAACTGCAGGACTCTTAGAAACCTGTCAAAAATACAAGTACTTCATATATTAAGTTTCCAGTAATAAAAGATAACATTTTGAACATCAAATGATACTTTCATAGTGTTTATGTTTGAATCAAAGGATGACGTAAGGGATTTGTCCAGGAAATTATGCATGAAATTAGCCACAAAGCTATCGTCGCTGAAGTATGTGTCTTTAAAAACCAAAATAAAAACGAAGCAACCTTAGATTGTCTTTACATGATGCTCATTTAATAGTTTTAATACAATAAATAAAACAGGAATTTCTCTTTTAGATTGTTGACAATGATTAGGTTTTCATAGCGGATAAGAAAAAATAACCCAAAAAATAACAGTAATCTGTAGCATAGCGAATTTAATTCATCATGATTCTTTCATCTGAAATATTACTTACCAGAGCTGGGGGGGGGGGGGGGGGGGGGTATAAAACTATTTAAAAATTATATGAACATTTCATAAAGGGCGCTCTTGCATAGGAGGTCTGGTTCTTGCTTATCTTGATGCTCCTTCTCCTTCTTCTTCTTCTTCCTCTTCTTCTTCCACTTCTTCTTCCTCTTCTTCCTCCTCTTCTTCCTCTTCTTCCTCCTCTTCTTCCTCTTCTTCCTCCTCTTCTTCCTCTTCTTCCTCCTCTTCTTCCTCTTCTTCTTCTTCCTCTTCTTCTTCTTCTTCTTCCTCTTCTTCCTCTTCTTCTTCCTCTTCTTCCTCTTCTTCTTCCTCTTCTTCTTCCTCTTCTTCCTCTTCTTCCTCTTCTTCTTCCTCTTCTTCCTCTTCTTCTTCCTCTTCTTCTTCCTCTTCTTCTCTTTAAAATGATATGCAGCCTCTCATGAGCTTAACTTCCATCCAACAAACCAAAGAGACAGGCACACGTAACTGCTTTTCATTTTGGTTAAACTGTGAGTGAGTTTACATTGTATAATGACACTCTCAAGTATACATCTGATTACCTGTACTAATGTTGTTTGTGAAATGAAAGTCCTCTGCAGTTCCGGTGCCTAAACATCATCACATTGTAAGAAATTACCTTGATCTGCCTGATTATATTTATCAAAATATAATAAAATATAAGGTACAATGATTTTTTTATAAGATTTTCTTAAAAGATATATTTTAACTGCCAGACAAACAGTTCTGCATGCTGAACAGAGGACAAAAGGGCCCCACTCCATCACAACAGTGTTTGAGTTTGAATACAATATTCATGTTACATGTTAAAAAGCACTACAAGTGGTATCTTCACTGAGATGTTTTACATCACAAATTGCTTACATTATTTGAAGGTTTCTTATAAAAAACTAGATGGAACTTCGAAATGATGCCTCCGCCATAGAGTGATTTTACAAACCAAAACGGACGGACAATCCGAAAACATAATGCCTCTGGCTAGTTTGTAGCGGAGGCATACAAAATGTAGAAAAAAGGTCCACAATCGACTACTTCTACATGTCCCAAACATCTATATATTGGAGTTGCATTGACTTGCAAAATCATACACATGGCCTGGGTATAATGAAAATATTGTGATTGGAATCTTTTCGATACCATTAATCGTTTGTAATATCAAATCAACATGGGTCAAACTTAAAAATATTATCAAAATAAACCTTTGAACAACAACGAAACACAGTAAACAGTCTTCAAAAGATAACATTACAAATTGAAAAGAGAATTTTTGTTAATGTTATGTCTGTATCTTTGAGATGCCATTACATGGTATATCACATAGCAAACAATTTACTCATCATTGATTACTTCACATAATCATGTTCTTTCTACATAAATACTTGATAACACTGATCTTCCCTTTCCTCTCTCTCTCTCTCTCTCTCATCACATGCAATTTCAATGCTTGATTTTCCTTTTTTAATAACATGTATATTTTTTGCGTACGACCATGAATTTAAATCATGATTATGACGTCATACCATGATACATACATTTTTAAGTTACGTTCGACTATACACATTTCCCTGTATCTTACTAGGATCAGAGATAGATCATCTTCGTGCTCTGCATTATTGTAAATGCAAGTTTTTTTAGTTCATGTACATGGACACATTCTGTACATGTATTGGCTCAATATGGAAAATAAAGTGTACATGTGTGTTGATGAATTGAATTTCATATCCTAAATCAACTCCACATAATGCACATATGCTTGTTTACTTGTTTACCTTTACTCTTAGACACAATACAGCTCACCTCTAACCTTTAACCTCTAACCTCTGACCCTTGGATGACCTCTAATATAAGGGGGAGCCGGTGTAGCCCAAAGCTTCTGGCAGAACAGACGAGGTCGAGCAGATCCAAGCTTTTGTGGTTGCGAAGGTCAGTCATACAGGAAGGCTGGTTCACAGCCAGTCTAGTGTGTTATGAAGTGAGTTATCATCAAGTTCTTTTAAGCCTTCAAAGGCATTGGAGCCTGGTGGATGTCGCAACTAGAGAGAATACGGTTGATGGCTGCATGCATGCATGCACAGGGGTTCGATGGCTTATCTTCAAGCATATTGCCCCAAGGCAGACAGATGGATGGGTATCTCTGCATTGCAGGTACATTTAAGTCATAAAATGGTCTCAGGTTTTATGAGCTTATACAGACCCTTGAAAAGCTACTCCTGGTGGGGGTTGATGTCTGATAGGACTCTATCTAAGCTCTTCAAAAGGTAACTGATCCTTCAGGGGGTTTAAGATACCCTTGATAATCAGGTCAGGATTCAGGAGCTTGTATGATCAACAGGTACAGTCTTCTGAGAACCATGACCATATACGACGCAGGTTGTTGTCAGTGCTAAAAGGACTTTCAGCTCTTCCAGTGGCTGATGGTCCTTCGCCTTTAGAAGTTAAAAGTACCCTCGATAGTCAAGTCAGGTTACAGGAGCTTGCTGGGTCACCACGGACGGTTTTGAGAAGCTTGTGGTCTAGGACGAGGCTTGTTGTCTTTTCTTTTGGCACAACTTCATCTAAGCTCTTCTAAAGGCAACTTGAAAGTTACCTTCAAACATTTAAAGTACCCTTGATAGTCAGCTCATGTTTCAGGAGCTTGTAGGGTGACGAGGTAGAGTCCTTTGAGAAGCTTGGCCCCTGGTGTGGGTTGATTGTCTGCAGGGGGCATGACTGGACCCGCTTCACTCCCATACACAAATCTGGGTCAAAAGTGTCGTCAAGGAAGATTGATACATGGAAGTACACTAATATCTTTCTCTTTCTCTTTCATATTTTTCTTTCCAGAGTAGAGTGTTCGGAACATTATTGCAAAATACTTTTCAACAAACATAACAAAATTATTTTCTAACCAAATACTGTAGATATAAAACTGTCTGTTCAGAGCAAGAAGGATGTTAACTCTCTTTATCAAGTAAATGAATATATGCCTTTCTCCCTCCAAACAGGGAAAATAGTTTTAGATTTTGTTTCAGTGGTAAAGATAATAATAAAAATAATAATAATAATACATTCATAGAGCGCAGAAACTATCTAACATTAAGTATATATTGTACTGCGCTACAAGATTTCACATGGAAACTCAAACGATAGCTTGGACAAAAACCAGGTAAATTATTTTCTTCCAATGTTCTGTGTTTAACTGAGAATTTTACATGAATTTCTCTCAAAATTACACCCAATCAAATTCATTCAAGTAATATGCAGAGCATCAATATCTAGAGGCCTAATCAATGGTGCTAATGAACTGAAAACAAAAACTGACTATTCTATCCATGATTCATGTAGGAAAGACTGGGGAAGTGCCTAGCTGAAAGGAATGTGAAATACATCAGTTTCAGATTGATGAATGAGAAAGGATACGGGTATCTGAGGACCCACATGCTGCTAGGGGTGAGAGTAATGCCCTCATCCCCTGGTAGAGGGGTGAAGACAGGTGTAGGGTGTGGTCCTGGTCTGACCTTGGGGTTCAGTTTGATATGGACCGGTTTGGGTGGAGTCACTATGAATGACCTGATCAGCTGACCTAATGGAGGCTTGTTGGCTCTGAGAGAAAGGAGTAGAAAATTATAAAAATTTGAATAAACTTGCTTGCTTTGATAATTGTACATAAATACATTTCTAGGAATAGACAGTACAATAGCAAACTCTTTCCTTTTTCCTGTATTTGCTTGCTTTGACAATTTTGAATCCAAAGAATTAAAGATAATTTTTTGACATTTAATAATTGTGATCAAAATAAATGCCACTACAGTACATGAATATATCATGTTATCATGTATACAATCATTTTTATTCATGCATTTCTATGTTATCAACTACGAAAAACAAAAATAACATAAAATACATTGCAAGAAATAACTAGCAATATTTCATGTCATGAACAAACACAAACAAAACCATGTACAAAAAACACACCAAGTTTTTAAATCGATTTTTGTTCAAGTTGTCACTTTTAACCTCTGCAAGGAGTCTCTTGAAATATGCGCACAATGGTGTTATGAATTACAAATAGCTGGGTATAAATCACAAACCATTAATGAACCTTTTTGAGTAATAGTTTGTACATGATTTATAATGGGTGGTTTATTGCTCAGTCTTCAAGGAATCATCAAGAAATATGCATACCTGCATGGGCATGAGTAGTAGAGTGGCATATCCAAGGTGACAAGTTTATTAGCGCTCTCCTTAGGACCTCCTGACCCTGACGCGACCTTTACGACCTTGTCTGGTCCTGAGCAGATGAATCTATGACCTCTCGGGCACTCGTACTCATTACCAATGTATGCTCTCAGCCCGTCTGATGAACCATCTGAAACAACACACAAAGATACAATAAGATGATGTAATCGTACTCATTACCAATGTATGCTCTCAGCCCATCTGATGAACCATCTGAAGAGCACACAAAGATAGAATAGATAGTGGTGGTTATTTTACCTGACTGCTAAGAAAGCAATAAATGCTTGTTAGTAAGCAACCAGAGGACCGACGGCTTTAGGTCCTCTCCGAGGGACCTGGTAATGAGGATGAATGTCTTACCAAAGGGCACTAGCGTATCGACTTGGTTTCAAACCCAGGTCACCGGATTACAAGACCACTGCTCTACCGCGCTTTCCCAAATGAGATGATCTAATGCTTTCTCTTACTTTTGCATAAGTTTTTCTACTGGGGTTGTATCCATAGGGTCGTTTATTCAATCTGTCGTAAGTTTACCTTCATGGAAATCCCATTAAAACATGTAGAATAAAAACACGTTTCTATGGGATGTGTACAAACTTAGACTTATGACGGTTACAAGAAACTGGCCCCATTAGAGTACAAATCCATAACTGACTGATATCCTTATGGATATCTTAACTACCTATATTTTCATGTACATCACAGGATGGGGTAACACCCATTCTTGCAAAATGAACAAAGTCTTCTGTTCACCAAGGAAAGTTTTAAAATTTTACAAGGCCTTTTGGCCTTACTTTAGTTCCCCTTTTTCTCATTTTTCACTGGTTAATTTGGTCTGTTTGATACTGCTTGAAGTGAATTTTTGTTTAACCTTTTACATGTATTATATTTGCATGAAGTTGTATGATTGTATTTTTTTGAAATGTATAATCTTTTAATGAGCTATTGTTTTTTATATGAGGATGGAAATAAATGAAAAAATGAATGAAAATACACATATGAAATCATTGAGCCTTTGGAAGCACATAAGAACATTACATCGCATTCCGATACAGGCAATACCGTAAGTACAAGGACAGAACATACTTATTAATACTTGTTTTGACTACGATCATCACCTTTCTTGTCTCTTCCCCTGCCTCCTTTCTTTGATGATGTTGTGACCATCTCACTTGGTGAGGGCCAGACTGCATCCATGACAGAGCCTTTAGGGATGGGGATATCCCAGGCTAAGAGGTGCTTGCTGTCTCGCATGAAGTTTGGATGGTCCAAACCTGAAACAGAACAATAATATTAGAATAATATTAGAAATGGATATATTTATGGATATTTCAGCCGTCTCTGAACCAATTTTGATCAAAGAAAGATCATTTTGTCATTTAAATTGTATGTTCTGTCAAATTTGACACTCAGTTTTTCATTATCTCCCAAAAAAATTATTGTGTGTAGCGTCCTCTGCAACAGAACTCAACTATCCCTTAAAGGCCTTGAATTATTATGCTACCATATTTTGTATTATTATGATGTATTGTGTATTTTACTTTGTTATACTTTGTTATTTTTACTACTTTTTATACAATGTTTTTAATACCAGGTCCAAGATGCAAAACAGATTTATTTCTGATCTTGTGTGTCTGTATAAATATGTATGATTAAATAAATAAATAGAATAACCACTGTGATGATAAACTACAAATCACTACCAAAATAGCACTTTTAGATTGTTTGGGGCTTCCACAGTTTGAAGAAGAAAGCATACTCTATCCGAAAATACTAAAGACTTAAATCTGACCATCTTTACCAAATACAACGTTAGTGAGCTCAATCTGAAAATCAAGCCGCATGCCGCCCAACGTTTTGGACCCTGGTCATAGTTGGGGTAGTAACATAATTTTTAACAATAAAGGTGCTAACATTTGTTTTAGTTGTTGTTGTAATTGGTGGAGTTGTGGTGAGCGTGGTGGTAGTAGTAGTATCATCATTATAAGAACTATCATTTCCATTGATTATGTTAACTATTTTTTATTTCTAAACTTCTTATTATGACTTACCTTTGGTTGGGTTATAGAGTGAAGATGGACCAAGACAGATCAGAGACCAAGAAGAGAACTCTGGTAGCATGCCTCTGGGTGTGATGCTACATAACATGCCTTCTAAGGGTCGGTTGTAATGAGGTTCAGAAACACCCGCCTCATCTTCAACGGAAGAAAACAATGTTTTATCAAATCACTATGGAGATCCATGTAATTGGTACATAATACTTTCAGTGGTAACAATGGTAATAGTTAGATTTATAAAGCACTTTTCCCTGAGGATACAAAGTACTTAATACTATTCATACCCTAGCTTTAACAATGTACATGTGCCATAAGAAAATAAATATCTGTATTTGATATGCACTCACTCACCCAAGGAATTCTCTCAGAAGTCACAATACTTTCCACATAATTACACATTTATCAGCAGAATGTACCATCTACCAAGATATCCAGTATGTCACTAGAAAAGAGTTATTACTTTTAAAACCACACTGCAGTAATTATAGCTACTTGCGCCCTCTATATAGCAAACAATGCCTAATCGGTGCCTGTTGGTCCCCCATGATCTCCTTTTTCTTATGTTAATTGATAGCCGATTTGATGAGATAAACACCTGTCAGTGACCTTGCAGGGTGCTCTAATCCCCCCTGGCCAAACTAGTGCAGAAGGGCTTTACTAGTTACCTTCATCAGTCTCCTCCTCCTCCTTCTCCTGGTCCTCTTCAAGATCTTGTTGTTCATCCTGGGTGGATAGAGTAGCAGCTGTTCCTATGACTGGTTGATCAGTAGACCCTTCGTTGGGGACTGATTGACCTAGACTAAGCTCAGGGGTCATCACACCTGATTGACTTTCTTTAGTATCTACATGGAGAATGAGATCAAACATAATATACATATAATATTCCGCTTTTTATATAGTGCCCAATACATTGATACAACAATATGTCTAAGCGCTTTACACATATATTATTACCACAGTCATCAGATTCAGGCTTACCCGCACACAAAGTATGCACATTCTCCACTCCCTGGGGAGCATTCCAGCCAGTCGCCATTTTACAAGCACTCACTTGCTCATCCAACCACATTAACTTTCGCATCCTACGGGGTGCTCATTAACACCTGGGTGGAGAGTGGCAAATGTAGATTAACGTCTTGCCAAAGGACATTATTCCCATGTTGGGGATCGAACCACGACCTTCAAATTTCAAGTCAAGTGCTTAAACCACTCGACTACAATACTGGAATATCAAACCAGGCTAATATGGATACTATTCATGAAAAGTTTATATCTCTTCTGCAGTTCTTCTGCAGGTGGATAATAGTGTGATTGGTGTGAAAACAGTGACGTCACTAAACATTTACAGCTGATCACAGCACTGTGTCATAATACTTATTAATAACATGATTGATAGCATCGGTAATGAAACAGAGCCCTTGTCTTTCTTTCTTTCTCGCTACTGGAAGGCTCACAAGACCTGCTATATTATCATCAATGTTCATACAGTGCGTATGAGCATTCATGATCCAAGTCAGAAACAATTCACATTTTGGAAATTCCATATTTTCATCCTGTTGCAATTTCATCAAAATCTAGTTTCAGACAGGTTGTAACAGGTGCAGTGGACGCAAAGGGATTATGAAATTGTGTCCCTCAAACAAACAAGCAAAAAAAGAAAAATGAAATTGAATTTCTGATATTGATTGATATGTTCCCGAAACAGATTCATCACTTCTCACTCAGTTAAAAAAAAAATCCATAGAAAAAGAGATGAGAGCAGAGATGCCAACCCTGGATGGCTGTCATTAACATTTACCATATTTGTCCGTAACAAATGCGGGTCTTTCCGGAACGCAAGACACCGCAGCATAATTTTCGCGCAAAACGTACACAAACACCCAATCACCCTTACTGCATTTCGAACCTACCATTTTTAAGTATTAAAATAAAGATGTGCATAAAAACGTTTTTAAAAATCTGTTTCCAGTCAAAGGATCTCCTCCTCGGGTACTCGCTCTTTTGAGTGAATCCATGATCATATTCAGGAAGAAAACACCTCATTCAAGCATCGAATGGCAAATTCGAATCCACAGTCAAATCGCAGAACTCGTATCCTACACACGCACACGTACACTCACCAGTACCACAGACACACCAGCCCAGGCCGCTAGGCCCGGCGTTCGTGAACAACAACACACCGTATACCGCACTTGCAATCCTCAGCTGACTCACCGAAGTCTTCGCTACTATACTTTGAATGGGTATTGCGGGCGCCGTGCGCACGATCATCTACCACCATGCTCCCCCCAAAACACACGACCGCACGTAAGCATACTAGTATCAAAACAGTAATAACAGCGGCCGTTTCTGAATTAAACAAGATGGCGGCGGTCGGACCATGTGCGCAAAAGTGCCTATCCAGTGTAGTCAAATTCAGTGAACTTATGAGTAAATGCGTGCGACATGCAGCGTTGTGTACGGAGGATATGTGATAAGGCGGCATTCGCTATAATGTACTTTTATTATCGTTTCCCCGTAACCTTTTGATTGTTTACCGTAACGCCGTAACAAGAGCATTAAAACCGTAACAAATACTGCAAAACCGTAACGGTTGGCATCTCTGTAAGAGTATTAGTTATTACTACAGAATTATCTCCTTCTGTGCTGTGGGCGGACGATCCCATCTAAAGTCATTATGTTGTATAATGTGTTAGGATGAAGAAAGGCTAGTTTTTCTTCTTCATATTTAAACATCGTGCCCATAAAAGATAAGGTATACCCAATCAAGCAACAACAAATATATCTAGAGCCTATACTATGTCTTTTGAATTAATTTCTCATATTGTTTCATATACTTTGTATCATAGAAGTGTTTAAGTGCGTAATAAAGAGATACACACTTCCCTCTTACCGGTGCTTAACTTGATCTTTTCCACTGCTTTTGTCAGCCCCTCATCCTCTTGATCTGACACCCCCTCATTTGCAGGAATGGAATCACCCTCAGAGGTCAGCTGTGAAGGTCGTCTTGCGGGAGCAGGACTGTAGACTGTGAATTCATAGTGATGCAGCTTACTACAACATTTCTCTTCCATCTCTTTGAAGAAGTCATAGTTGGCAACCTGTACATTCAATTAACAGTTTTCACAGAAAATGATAACATAAGCAGTTGCAGCTATATATACAAAAACATGTACAGTCAAATTTAGTGACCACCTGTATAGAAAGACCACTTGTCTACAAAGGTCACATTTTTTTTGTTTTCCTTGAAATTAGTTTCTTATTGAAACATGTACTGAAGGAACCTGTAAATAGAGACCACCTGCATATAAAGACCACTTTTCTTGTCTCCCTTGTGTGCTCTTTATAGACAGGTTTCACTGTGTTAGTAATTATCTGCATGCTTATAATGATTTTGAAAGTTTCAGAACAACATAGGGGCATTCCATTATTATTTGATGTTATGTCATAATGTGATATTTCTTATTTGAAGATGATCAAAGTTACAGTTTCAAGTACTAAGGGTCATTATCATGTCATATAAGTTATACAAGAACAGAATATTATTATTAATATAATCAGTCACTCACATTCAAGTAATCTGTTCATATGATATAATTCAGAGGTAAGTATCTTGGTTTGATATTTCCTTATTTTCTTGACTTTACAATGTATATAAACATTGTCAGATTTTATAAAAACAAATAATACATGTACATGTTTTAAGTTCTTGCATAACTTATATTCACTGCACTCAGCAAAGTAGCAATGAGCTGAATAATGAACTTGACAAGTCTCATTCATTATCTGATTGTGACTTTACCTGTGTGCAGTGCATATTCAATAATGCACTCGCAAACCTGAGTTATTCTTATAAAAATTAACCTTTTTATTTGAAGGTACTAACATGTGTTAAAGGGAGTGTAGCATGACGAGACTACGTGTCTTTTCTGTGGCCTGACTCAGGGCCAATCAAGTCCACTCGTTTATGTGCAGTTGTCCAAAAGAAGATGTAGATGGCGTTAACCAGTATTTGCCAAGCTACAGCCCCTTTAACCCATTGCCTACTGGAACGAGATGTTCCCTATATGAAGTCTATGGGAATAAAACAAATCAGTATTCAATGGCTGTTAAAAAACAATGTAGACCTTACCTTGACATCAAATGGATCTTCCCTGGTTCCTACTGACCTGCCACAGTTACAAGCACATGGTGTCTGATTGTTATTAGTATGGGGTAGATGACTCAAGACTATCTCTCTCGGTGGGTCTAACTCAGGATCACTGGGGAGAAGATGAAGCTGAGAGAGAGAATAGGATGTGAGACATTAGATGACCAATGCATAGGGTTAGAGTTAGGTCTACAAGCACATGGTGTCTGATTGTTATTAGTATGGGGTAGATGACTTAAGACGATCTCTCTCGGTGAGTCTAACTCAGGATCACTGGGGAGAAGATGAAGCTGTGTGAGAGAAGAGGATGTGAGACATTAGATGACCAATGCATAGGGTTAGAGTTAGGTCTACAAGCACATGGTGTCTGATTGTTATTAGTATGCGGTAGATGACTTAAGACTATCTCTCTCGGTGAGTCTAACTCAGGATCACTGGGGAGAAGATGAAGCTGAGAGAGAGAATAGGATGTGAGACATTAGATGACCAATGCATAGGGTTAGAGTTAGGTCTACAAGCACATGGTGTCTGATTGTTATTAGTATGGGGTAGATGACTTAAGACGATCTCTCTCGGTGAGTCTAACTCAGGATCACTGGGGAGAAGATGAAGCTGTGTGAGAGAAGAGGATGTGAGACATTAGATGACCAATGCATAGGTTTAGAGTTAGGTCTACAAGCACATGGTGTCTGATTGTTATTAGTATGGGGTAGATGACTTAAGACGATCTCTCTCGGTGAGTCTAACTCAGGATCACTGGGGAGAAGATGAAGCTGTGTGAGAGAAGAGGATGTGAGACATTAGATGACCAATGCATAGGGTTAGAGTTAGGTCTACAAGCACATGGTGTCTGATTGTTATTAGTATGGGGTAGATGACTTAAGACGATCTCTCTCGGTGAGTCTAACTCAGGATCACTGGGGAGAAGATGAAGCTGTGTGAGAGAAGAGGATGTGAGACATTAGATGACCAATGCATAGGGTTAGAGTTAGGTCTACAAGCACATGGTGTCTGATTGTTATTAGTATGGGGTAGATGACTTAAGACGATCTCTCTCGGTGAGTCTAACTCAGGATCACTGGGGAGAAGATGAAGCTGTGTGAGAGAAGAGGATGTGAGACATTAGATGACCAATGCATAGGGTTAGAGTTAGGTCTACAAGCACATGGTGTCTGATTGTTATTAGTATGGGGTAGATGACTTAAGACGATCTCTCTCGGTGAGTCTAACTCAGGATCACTGGGGAGAAGATGAAGCTGTGTGAGAGAAGAGGATGTGAGACATTAGATGACCAATGCATAGGGTTAGAGTTAGGTCTACAAGCACATGGTGTCTGATTGTTATTAGTATGGGGTAGATGACTTAAGACGATCTCTCTCGGTGAGTCTAACTCAGGATCACTGGGGAGAAGATGAAGCTGTGTGAGAGAAGAGGATGTGAGACATTAGATGACCAATGCATAGGTTTAGAGTTAGGTCTACAAGCACATGGTGTCTGATTGTTATTAGTATGGGGTAGATGACTTAAGACGATCTCTCTCGGTGAGTCTAACTCAGGATCACTGGGGAGAAGATGAAGCTGTGTGAGAGAAGAGGATGTGAGACATTAGATGACCAATGCATAGGTTTAGAGTTAGGTCTACAAGCACATGGTGTCTGATTGTTATTAGTATGGGGTAGATGACTTAAGACGATCTCTCTCGGTGAGTCTAACTCAGGATCACTGGGGAGAAGATGAAGCTGTGTGAGAGAAGAGGATGTGAGACATTAGATGACCAATGCATAGGTTTAGAGTTAGGTCTACAAGCACATGGTGTCTGATTGTTATTAGTATGGGGTAGATGACTTAAGACGATCTCTCTCGGTGAGTCTAACTCAGGATCACTGGGGAGAAGATGAAGCTGTGTGAGAGAAGAGGATGTGAGACATTAGATGACCAATGCATAGGTTTAGAGTTAGGTCTACAAGCACATGGTGTCTGATTGTTATTAGTATGGGGTAGATGACTTAAGACGATCTCTCTCGGTGAGTCTAACTCAGGATCACTGGGGAGAAGATGAAGCTGTGTGACGAGAAGAGGATGTGAGACATTAGATGACCAATGCATAGGGTTAGAGTTAGGTCTACAAGCACATGGTGTCTGATTGTTATTAGTATGGGGTAGATGACTTAAGACTATCTCTCTCGGTGGGTCTAACTCAGGATCACTGGGGAGAAGATGAAGCTGTGTGAGAGAAGAGGATGTGAGACATTAGATGACCAATGCATATGGTTAGAGTTAGGTCTACAAGCACATGGTGTCTGATTGTTATTAGTATGGGGTAGATGACTTAAGACGATCTCTCTCGGTGAGTCTAACTCAGGATCACTGGGGAGAAGATGAAGCTGTGTGAGAGAAGAGGATGTGAGACATTAGATGACCAATGCATAGGTTTAGAGTTAGGTCTACAAGCACATGGTGTCTGATTGTTATTAGTATGGGGTAGATGACTTAAGACTATCTCTCTCGGTGGGTCTAACTCAGGATCACTGGGGAGAAGATGAAGCTGTGTGAGAGAAGAGGATGTGAGACATTAGATGACCAATGCATATGGTTAGAGTTAGGTCTACAAGCACATGGTGTCTGATTGTTATTAGTATGGGGTAGATGACTTAACCCTATCTTAACTGGCTATTTCAGACCAGGTTTTTACTGGGGGGGGGTCAATTTGACCCCCCCCTAAGATCTCGGCCGTTTCACCGCCGATCGCCGCGAAAATGTGCATGCATGTCAAGTGAAGTGTAAAGAATACTATGGTAATTTCAAATTTTTGAAAAATTCACTCATTTGCATATTATGCTAATTTATGCAAATAAGGTCATACAATTCACATTTCTGCCCATAAATCATAGATTATTCATATTTAAGTATTCTTTTTCACTACATATATTTATTAGACCATTTGGAATAATAATACAACACAAAAAATTGGAAGAGCCAGGTTATTCCTTATGTTATCTCTTGTTTTGATAATTTCTTATGTATTTCATTGTTTTTTTAACTTATGTATTTTATTGTTTTTGTTGTTTTATTTCATTTATAACTACAATTCAACTATTTTGACCCAAAAACAAACATCTAAACTTTAAACAAGACTCAATAACCAATGTTTTATCTATTTTTAGGAAAAATGACTTTTACATATGTTTTGTACACAAATCATGAAAATGAGCGATTTTCGGGCTGACATGCAAAGACAAAAGGTCATGTGACCTTGTAACCGTAGGTCCGATTTTCGAAAAAATTCTTTTAAAAGATGCGTAAGACTCGAAAGTAAAAAGTCGTGAAAGGAAAATTTTATATCTGCCGCGGTTTTGGAGTAGTCGCGAAATTTCTACAGGGGGGGGTCAAATTGACCCCCCCCCAGTTGACATAGGGTTAAGACTATCTCTCTCGGTGGGTCTAACTCAGGATCACTGGGGAGAAGATGAAGCTGTGTGAGAGAAGAGGATGTGAGACATTAGATGACCAATGCATAGGGTTAGAGTTAGGTCTACAAGCACATGGTGTCTGATTGTTATTAGTATGGGGTAGATGACTTAAGACGATCTCTCTCGGTGAGTCTAACTCAGGATCACTGGGGAGAAGATGAAGCTGTGTGAGAGAAGAGGATGTGAGACATTAGATGACCAATGCATAGGGTTAGAGTTAGGTCTACAAGCACATGGTGTCTGATTGTTATTAGTATGAGGTAGATGACTTAAGACGATCTCTCTCGGTGAGTCTAACTCAGGATCACTGGGGAGAAGATGAAGCTGTGTGAGAGAAGAGGATGTGAGACATTAGATGACCAATGCATAGGGTTAGAGTTAGGTCTACAAGCACATGGTGTCTGATTGTTATTAGTATGCGGTAGATGACTTAAGACTATCTCTCTCGGTGAGTCTAACTCAGGATCACTGGGGAGAAGATGAAGCTGTGTGAGAGAAGAGGATGTGAGACATTAGATGACCAATGCATAGGGTTAGAGTTAGGTCTACAAGCACATGGTGTCTGATTGTTATTAGTATGGGGTAGATGACTTAAGACGATCTCTCTCGGTGAGTCTAACTCAGGATCACTGGGGAGAAGATGAAGCTGTGTGAGAGAAGAGGATGTGAGACATTAGATGACCAATGCATAGGTTTAGAGTTAGGTCTACAAGCACATGGTGTCTGATTGTTATTAGTATGGGGTAGATGACTTAAGACGATCTCTCTCGGTGAGTCTAACTCAGGATCACTGGGGAGAAGATGAAGCTGTGTGAGAGAAGAGGATGTGAGACATTAGATGACCAATGCATAGGTTTAGAGTTAGGTCTACAAGCACATGGTGTCTGATTGTTATTAGTATGGGGTAGATGACTTAAGACGATCTCTCTCGGTGAGTCTAACTCAGGATCACTGGGGAGAAGATGGAGCTGTGTGAGAGAAAACATGAAAAGGCTGGGCTTTAAAAATACTCCACCTGAATGAACATTGGATGACAGTTAGCGGTAAGTTTAGAGTCAAGTATAGGGTTAGATTCAGGTCTACAAGCACATGATGTTTGTTATTAGTATGCGGTCAGTGACTTGAATATCTCTCAATGGGTCTAGTCTAACTCAGGATTACCGGGAGAAGATTTTTTGACAGCACAAACGAAATTGATGGATAATATTTACATGTACTTGTATAGGGTTTTGTGCTAACAAGAAAATTGTCATGGTTTACAAAACAGTATCTGGATGACCACTGGCACACAATCTCCTTTTGATATCTCCTGATTCGCAAAATGCATGCAGATGATTGTGCAATCATCTTTTGATATCTCACGGTCCCCTCCTCACCCCTTTTCTTGGAGCCATTAGGTCAAGTCAGCAGCGTTATCAAAGAAACTATAGTATACCATGTCTATAGGGAAACCTGTTTGATGGCCACTTTGCCCATTCCCCTAATTGCATATCTGCCAACATTTGAAAATAAGAATTAGGAATTTTTAGCACGGTATGCCTTCAAAAATAAGAAATTGCACTTGCAGCGGCAGTGTAACTGGCAATACGCGGTAAATCTGTACCAAAAAGCGAATACAAATACGCTGCTCGATCATGCAGCCATTCAATGCACGCAAAACGTGAACTCTCACATCACGGCACATGATAAAACAAGCTTAATTTGGCCTTTGCACTCCGCATCCCCCCCCCCCCCCTCCCCTCCCAAGGAAAAAAAAATAAAAAATTGAAAAACCTAAAAATATTCCGGATTATTCAGAAGGGTTGGCAGGTATGTAATTCCATGGCCTTAGATAGGTGCAACATATCCTTTATGTTACTATAGTTACCTTGTGGATGCAGTGATGACCTGTCAAACTGATGACCTCACATAGCTGTCGTCCACTCTGCCAGAAGAGTTCACATTCCTCCTGAAGCTGGTCAGCGAAGGTGTCGTACGCTGGACCACGAGCATGCTGGGAATACATCTTCATGGCTTGCAATAGCTTTAAAGGGTGAATTAATTTTACAGAAAATGATTTTCTACAGGGCTGAGAAACAAAAGATAAGTTGTCCCATTCAAATTGGCAACATTATATGTTTCTGTTGATAATAATCTTTAATCGAGTGGCGTCCTCCCAGGCCCCCCCCCCCCCCCCCCCCCCAGTCAGTGAGTGCTCAAAATAGCCCAGTACAGTAAGGGTTAAGAAAGAAAAAAAAATCCTCCTGATTCTAGATGTTGTTGGAAATGTTATTTCCTCATGAAAGTACATGCTGTTACTATTAACAAAATTATATTTCCCAAATATTTATAAAATATAACTGAATTTCTCGTGCGGCACCCCGGTTGAAAAACGCTGGTATATTGTACTGTAATACAATAGGGGTAACAGGGGTAAAAACCACAGCCTCTTAACACTGCTTACCTTGTTTCTATGTACTGTGCTGGTATAGTGTGAAGAAGCATTCTCCTGATAAGATCGGCTTGCCATCGGTAAAATCTTCTTGCACCTCCTATACAACAAATGTTGAAAAATATTTCTGAACTGTTAATTATCTCAAAAATATTATCTCATTGAACTATGTTTCCTTCAATTCAATTCTTTTATTCATCCAAATTCACACAATATAAAATATGATATATGTATATATATATATGATAAACTATATCGTTGTGTTTATAATCATAAAAGAACCATCAAAATAAAAGGTAGATAAAATAGAAATATTCTTATATTGTAGTATAACACATTGAAAATGATGAAAAGGATAGAACATCAGTGTGAAGGAAGGAAGGAAGGAAAACCACGCCAGACCGATACTGATACATAATCGTCATGTATGCTATATAGAGATATATCTCTGTCTAATTATGATCTATTTTTACCACTGTCTATTTTGATTATGAAATAAATGCATGACCTGAGTTAATAAATCCATAAGATGCTAATAACACAGAGTACATCTTACTAAATGAATCCGTCATTAATGAACATTCTAACTATCTAATGATTAGAAAGATGTCATTAAGCAAAATCAAATTCTTAGTGCAGATTCAACTTTTGAAGTTCACATACAAATTGAATAGCATGGGATACTATGATCACGTTTCTGTATAAGCTTGTTTGCAATGATCTTTCATATCATTTAAAATATGAAAGTTTAAGAAATGTAAAAGTTTATTGTTTCTGTATTGAACATGTATCCTTATCTCATGCATTTATAATTTTTCCTTATAAATAATAATAATAGCTCACATTTATAATGCGCCTAATACTACGTTTCTATGAATTACAAAATTTGTTATTCACCCATAGTAATTGAATTTGAATATGAATTTAAATAAAATTATAGAAAACACAGAGAGCTGTGTGATGCTTGTTTTGATGGAAATGATACTTTGGGGTTTTTGTCCACAATAGGCTTTGTAAAATACTTTTTTGCAATCCAAAAGATGACAGGCTTCAAAACTAAATTTCAAAAGTTTGTAATTTATTAACATGTCTTTCTGAGATGATTATGTTTGAGATGACTTACATTTCTGAGAATCTAAGATCTTGGTCAAGAGCCGTCTGAAGGTAGGTCAGCGCAGAGGTCACCTTTGGTTCATCGGTCACATTCATCAATAGCTGATAAGATGAGGTCGCTACTTCTATCCATGTCTTCATGCTTGGGTACTGTGTGTTTAACGATTGAGGTACATGTAAGAGAAGAAAGTCTAATGTGTATTAGGTGACAAAATAACCTGTGATAAATTTCCACTACTAAAAAAGAAATTGTACTCTCAAAATTCTGGTGCATTCACATATCCTACACTTTGGCATTGTATTTAAAATATGTTGATACTGTGAAATACAGTTGTATATCCGAGAGAAAGGATGCACAGATATTAGACAATGTTCCTCCTATCACAGTGAGAATGTCATTGTAGTAGTAGAAGACTTTATTGGATAACTTGTTTAGCACAAGTCTGGCTAATTTGCCATAAGGAAAATGGCGTATACACAACCAAATTTGAGTGCAAATGCGCTGACTGGTTACGGGTATGCATAAATCAAATCAAATCAAATCAATTTTTGTGTACCTCAAAATGTGCAATAGCAGCTCCTCTAAGGGTATCATCAAATCCTTTCTTGTTGAGTATGAGGTCAACGTGCTGGTGAACAAATGCCCTCAAGGAATCATCAGGCTTGTCAGTCAGAGATGGTATGGTTTCCATAGTGATAGGCATAACAAATACTTCCTTCTCTGCTTGGTGATTATCTAAAGAATCAAAGTTCAGAGGTGGGAGAGAATGATGTAAGACAGTTACATTGCATTGTAAATTGTAAAATGATTTATATGTTTATAAACAGAATATTGATGTGCATCAATGAAGTTTAATAAATATAATACAATACATGTATATCATATGACTCTCA
>JAVYIG010016566.1:0-30549 GCA_035222895.1 Strongylocentrotus droebachiensis | reverse complement strand
GTGTTGTGTCACTTAGCATATCACCAACCTTGTTCTTGTAATCTTCTGTGTCCAACAGACCAGTAGCCCTTCCTTTGTCCGCGGGAAGTATGAAAATATCATTGTTGTTGGACAGATCTTTGAGGGCCTTCTTTTCCTTCCTGGTGATGTTGGACTCAGAAGGATTGGCGTTCTTGAGAATGCCGACAATGACATTAGGAAGTTGGTTTGCTGGAGTGTTGTTGTAGCTGCTTGCTCAGATGCAACCACGAAAACCTCGTAAGGACGTTCCGTGGGAGATATCGCGAAGTTGAAAAATTTCGCTAAAATCATGATGTTCCGTTGGCGAAAGCTTGTGTTTGGAGACATTGACAATTTTTCAGTTGTGATCCTTATCTTATCCAGACACCTACCCCCAAGGACAACCACCCTCTGGGACGACTACCCCCGGGTCAACTACTCCGGACACCTACCCCCAGACAAGTACCCCCTAGGACAACTACCCCCGGACAACAACCCCTACGACAACCATCCTCTAGGACAACTATCCTAGGGGTTGTTGTCCTAGGGTAGTTGTCCCAGTGGGTAGTCGTCCTAGTGGGTGGTTGACTGGGGTGGTTATCCGGAGGTGGGTGTCCAGGGGGTAGGTGTTTCCTCTAAGGTGCTTCAGCTTCTCCAGGGCATCACTGGTAATATGGGTGTATTTGTGCATAATCACAAATAAGTCCTGAATCACTTTTCTGATCGAGGAGTGAAATACCTCTGGAACACCATTTTAAGTGTATAGTCGCCCGGTAATGATTTGTCATTTCTACACCAGGTTCCTTAATAATTTGTTTGGTACGTATTACGGAGTGATTCCCTTGGCAATCCTAGCATGCAGGTCATAAAAGAGAAGGGAAAGGGGGGGGTAGGAAGAAAGTTATGAAGCGCACCATGCACTGTGCACATGTCTTAGACTGCAAATAATGCCTGTCTGTCACTTGGAATCGGGTCTCATTATAATATGTTATTTGACTTATAGTCTAATTTGGTTTCTGAGAACACATTATATATGGTTGCCAGACATAGTATTACCATAGCTACGGGAACGTAGAGAGGTATATCATTTTAAAAAAACGCATCATATAACATCACGTTACCTATAAAAATAGTCATCGGATTTATGTTAGCATCTACTCCCGATAAACTGTATTTTTCATCTCACTATGTTAGCGTTGCTAAGGAAAAGACAGCTCTTAGCAACCAAACTTGCCGTTTAACTTAAGAGCGCTATTTTTTTTTAAATATAGAAATGCAATGAACTTGGAATTTAAATATTAGATTACCCATACCTATGAATAGGTTCTCAAACTTTCAAAGTAGGAAGTCATAATACACTGTCGCTCATATAGTTGGAATATTTTTTTGGACCCCAATTTATGGAATTATTTTGACAATGATTTATAACTAATAGATCTAGATAATAGTATACATTCTCAGATTTTATTGAATAATTATTTGCCAGTGTTTGTTTTGCGTGACTGCTTAAGCATGTTTATGCTACTATGCTTATCAACTAGGGGACCTACGCCCTTAAGTCATAAATGACAGTAATGAGGATTAATGCCCCACAAAAGGGCACTAACATGGCACATCGACACGATTTTGATCCTGGGGCCTCACAGTTACGAGGCCATTGCTTGGCCACTGAACCATGACTGTACGCAGTGGGGGCTAGGGTAGTGGGCAGTTCCCACAAATAAAAAACAAAACAAAGAAAATACATTAAATTTTCAATAATTCATTGCATTTTACCCGTTACCCAACATAAAAAAATCCTCTGTATACGACGATGCATTATGGCTCAGGTCATGGGCACACCGCACACAGAATACTTTTTTGCTGAAAAAGTTCAATAATTCATTGCATTTTACCCCGGTACCCAACTTAAAAAAAACCCTCTGTACGACAATGCATTATGGCTCAGCAGCATAATTTTAAGGTAGTCCACCTAAAAACGTGCAGGGAGGTGCCCGGAACACATTGATACCAAACAACCTTTCACAACTCATGTCTCAAAAACCTACTGTGCCCCCTAGGTACACAGCAAAAGCATATTTTGCGGCGTTGCAAATCCGCATTCAACGGAAAGGTCCAGTCCGAGCGCCGTTAAGGTCTTTACCACTGCCAGCTCAGTAATATCCTTTCAAATTCCATACAGTTTGAGCCTCTTTTCATTTAACCAACATTGCATATCCGTAAATACTAATTTGTTCAAATTATATATAATTTTTTTAATTGATGAGTTTTTATGAACAATATGATATAAGAAGATTGCACTTACCTTTACAATGTAGGTCCAAATTGCTTTAAAGAAAAAACTGAGAGTACCACAGTACAAAACAAAAGTTGATGATGCGGCTCTTTTTTTAAACAAACAAAACCAAACAAACGATTAATTAAAGTGGCATCGTCACAACTTTGATTGGAGTAAACATCGTTTTTGAACGACATCGATCGATGAAAGGTAAATATAACAAAAGTCAAAAGCTGTCTAAATATCAAAGCCAAATACGTATCGTGATTTTGTTTTTCGTCATATTTGTTTTTATAATCATAATTTAATTTAAAAAATACTATAAATTATGAGGGCAAGGGTCATTATTAGGCCGCCAATAAAGGGGACTAATAAACAATGATGAACAATTACAAAAACATAAGGTCAAGTGGAACCACTGTTAAGACAGAAATCATGTTTCTCTTATCCGCGGTCGCTATACTTCATTGCACAAAATATAAGTATGTGCTTAACGTCTTTTCTTCTGATAATCACTCCGCCCAACCTCTTTCTGCGCAGACAGACACAGATTCCTTGCTACGGCATCGTAATTCAATTTTCCGCAGGGGAGGTAACCTAATCTGACATTACGATTATTTTTAAATCGCATCGTCACAAGTATTATTGGAATAAACATCGTTATAGAAGTTTCTTGAAAAATACGCGGTGACGCGTTCATCATCCAATCGACATTGATCAATTACGGGTAATAAGATCATAAGTCAAAAGCTGTCTAAGTAACAAGTTAAATACTTGTTAACGCCATCTACGTCTTCTTTTGGACAACTGTACGTAAACGAACAGATTTGATTAACTGGGTCAGCGCGCTAGCGTTCGTGAAACAGACCGAGGTCTCCTCACGCTCCGGTTTCGCGTTTGTTGCACGCACGTGAATGCTGCGGTCGCGTCGTCCGTAGTCGTAGTATACCCAATTGTCTCCGAGTATAGGCCCACGGGAAAGACACATAGTCTCGTCATGACACACTCCCTTTAATAGACCCCCAAAAAGGGGACTACTAACCAATGTTGAAGGACAATTTAGAAAAATCAAAGGATTGTCTTAGATATGGTTGAGGGGAACCACTGCTATCTTTACGAATGGGATGGGCCGCAGGAGCAGAGCCCCGAATGCTTTTGATTTTTTAACAATTTAACAATCTTCAAGATGGCCGTCACAAGCAACAGTATGGTATTAATGACTGCTTTGAGAGACATAGTTGTTTTTATACGCTCTCGGGAAGGTTACAATCGAGCTATTGCCCGAGGCTTGCCGAGGGCAATATGTCTCGAAAATTAAAGCAGTCATTAAAGATAAAGTTGAGTTCTGTATGCGATTGCACTGTGAAAGAAAAGGTGTGGAATGGATCAGAAACAGTTGATCATATAGCATGTAAGTATTAGTGTGCACTGCAAGGTTCTGGAGTCATCAAAATCATAATTAATTTGGCCGAGTCTTGGTAAAGTAACAAACACTGTTCACATGAAAGCTATATATGGGACAACACACATGGTGTTGGGGCTAGTACTACCTTGATTTCCTTGTTTTTCTATGCTCATTACTCAGCCAGTATACATTTTCTTCCAAAATTGTTCGGCACATGTCATTTATTTGTAATCTTGAACATTCAGTGTAAGTTTCGCTTGATTCCGTGAGAACTTTTTTTTTATTTTTTATTTAACCAGAACTGGAGTTTATCTTTAATACTTTTATATACCGAAAAGGGGTCATACATGTGCGACTTACCAATCATGGTAATCAAGTTTGTTTACGCTATCGAGACCTAGTCTAGGGTGTTCACTCGAGTTTGTGTGCTAAAATCCTTAATAGATTGCACGCATTAATATGCAGTCTAGATCTAGATCTACGTTGTCCAGCTCCGAATTTGGAAGTTTGTTTACGCTATCGAGGTCTCTGTTGATAACTTGCAGGTAGCCTAGATCTAGAACTAAATAATCTCAATATTTGTATGGAGAATTTCACGTACCCTTTTGGTGTTCTTGCTGTCAGCAGAATTAATCATGTCTTGCAAGGCATTATCGTGATCCGAGTCTCCTCTCATCATTCCTCTACACAGCTAGCTTTATTGGGGGCCGGGGGACTTCGATCCACGTCCGTAGACTTAGCACGCAGACGTGTGTGTACACTATGAATGAGAGGGGACTTCGATTCGCACACACACAATGTATGGTATCCGCTCTCGCTCAAGACTGAACTATTTTCCCGATTTTGCCGGCATTTTACTCTAGAACTATTACATGGGTTTGGCATTTTTCGTTTATTTACGGGAATGGCTAAAACCATGACTGCAATTTCGACCAATCAGATGGCTAGATTTTTTAACCCTAAAGTGTATAGATTAATATGATAATTTCAATTTTTTTGAAAAATTCACTCATTTGCACATTTATGGTAATTTATGCAAATAAGGTCATAAAATCACATTTTTACCCATAAATCATATATTATTCATATTTAATCACTCTTTTTCACTTAATAATCATTAGACCATTTGTAATAATAATACCAACAAAAATTGGAAGAGTCAGCCTATTCCTTATGTTTTCTCTTGTTTTGATAATTTCTTATGTATTTCATTGTTTTTAACCTATGTATTTCATTGTTTTTGTTGTTTTATTTCATTTCTTACTACAATTCAACTATTTTGACTCCCAAAACAGCCACCTAAACTTTAAACAAGACCCAATTAATCAATAATTGATCTATTTTTAGGAACAATGACATTTCCATATGTTTTGTACACAAATCACAAAAAAGAGCGATTTTCGGGCTGACATGCAAAGACAAAAGGTCACGTGACCTTGTAACTGTAGGTCAGATTTTCATTTTTTTTTTTTTTTAAGATGCGCAAGACTCGAAAGAAAAAAGTCAGCGAGCGGCGCACAGTGGGCCTGGGAGGAACCAAAGTGCGCCAAAACTTATTTTTGGTGATTTTTTTTTTCTTGCCTAGTTGAAAGGTAATACATTGAGGAATACCTCAGTAAAATATTTAATTCCGGTATGCACAATAGGGGTATAAATTTACTCCTTCAAAGAGCAAAATCCTACATATTCACAGTTTTAGTGCGAAAAGTGACTTATTTTATAAATCTTTCAATTTAACATGAAGTTTTTAAGTTATTGATATTAAATTGCTCTCACATATTCCTGATAGTTCATTTCGTTGCATGAATTGGTTACAATTAATAGAAACACAATCTTCATGATATATTATAGGGTAATTCACTGAAAATTGATCTAATTATCCATGTTTTTTATAAATCCAGAGGAAATGTTTAGATTTCCGCGGAGTTGCGCTTAAATTTTAATACTACCATTTTCTCTGATTTCTAAGCTTTAAGTTGATAACAAATTTGGCTGCCCGATCTTGCCCGTTGTTATGTTACAGCCGATTTCCCTTGCCACATTGCCCCGAAAAACGTGTTTTTTGTTGGTCCGCGGCTGAATCATGAAGGATTCGCGGTCATAAATCACGGCGCATGGGGGGCGCGTGACACTTGTTCTGACACCGCGGACCACAATAAACACATATATATCGGGGCAATATTGCAAGGATGACGGCTCTTAACATAATTACGGGCAGAATCGGGCAGCCAAATCTGGTATCAACTTAAAGCTTATGAATCAGAGGAAATGTTGGTAATAAAAGTTAAGCGGAAATTCCTGGAAATCAAACATTTCTTCTGGATTAAAAAAAAAAAAAATCCCCCCAAATGAGTTTTGGCGCACTTTGGTTCCTCCCTGGCCCACTGTGCGGCGGGGCGCCATCCATATGCGTTCCCGAACAATCAGAAAAATCGTGGAGTGGCCTTATTAGGGTTAAGTGAGGTATATAAAACTTGTTATTTTCTTCTTATAATACACACATCCCATATCATTTCGCTTCGTTAGAAAATCATCACTATGGACGATTTACTATTTCTAAGAGTAGCGCGCATAGTTATTCAGTAGCTATTCACATTATTTAATCGAAATGTGGTAATAAATAGTGTTATTCTCTACATTATAATTCACAATTTTCATATATACAACAAAAGATATATTAATCCCATGCAAGAAGCAAAAGCCCACCCCTCCCTCCCCCCCACAAAAAAAAAGTTGAGAGAAAAGAATAATATCATCCATACGCCGTTTTAGAAAAACAATTAGATTGGCTCCTTTGCCTCCAGATTTTGGTGCATTCGACTATTCCAAGATGTTCTTCTCCTTGCCTCTCGATGAGAAGATGAAGTGTGTCGGGGGAGAACGTTGTTTCCATGGTTACTAACAGATGGAGAAAGCAGGATATGCTATAAAATTGCCGTTTTCAGCTAGAGACACACACTCCCTTATTTTTAAAAAGTCTTTTTTTTTAAACTTCTTCTTCCTTTCTTTTCTAAAGTAAAATCAGCTCATATATTTCTTCTCCTAGTTAACAAAACGCGACAAGTAGTTTATAGTAAGCAAATAATTACCGTTGGTGAAGGTGATGGGACAAACTATCACTTCCGAGGTGATCTGGATGTAGCTATCTTTCCGAAGCGAAGCTGAGGAAAGAAAGCGTATACATTCTGATCGACGAGGAAGTGATAGTTTGCCATAGCCTGAATCCAAAAGGTGATTATTTTGCTTTATATTCCACATCTAAAACAATTTAACTACAAAAAGAAAAATTATTGCGCTCATTGGTAATGCGCGCTTAATTACGCTTGTTTTAGTGCGCTTTTGGATAATCTTCAGTGAAGGTGCGTTGCCCTGTGTAGATAGTACCTCTATCTTCAGAGAAAGTGCGTCGCACTATGTAGATAGTACCTCTATCTTCAGTGAAAGTGCGTTGCACTTGAAATTATAAGAGAATTACTTGAAATTATTAGAGAAAGAAGAGGATTCGTTGTACCCGCATTCTCAACACTTAATCCTTGTCTGAATTCAGTTCCTCCCCCCCCCCCCCTCTTTGACCTTTTATTAATTATTAGAGAAAGAGGACGATTTGTTGTACCATTCTCGACTCGTATTTCTTGTCTGAATTCATTTTCTCCCCTCCCGCGTGAAGCGCGGAAGCTTTGACCTTTCATAGTTTAATTAAATAATTAGAGAAAGAAGTTGATTCGTTGTTCAATTCTCGACTCTTAATCCTTGTCTGAAATCAGTTCCCCCCCCCCTCCCGCGCGAAGCGCGGAAGCTTTGACGTTTCATTAAATTATTAGAGAAAGAAGACGATTCGTTGTACCATTCTCGACTCTAAATCCTTGTTTGAATGCATTTTCCCCTTCCCGCGCGAACCGTGGAAGCTTTGACCTTTCATTAATTATTAGAGAAAGAAGACGATTTGTTGTTCCATTCTCGACTCTTAATCCTTGTCTGAATTCAGTCCCCCCCCCCTCCTCCTCCCGCGCGAAGCGCGGAAGCTTCGACGTTTCATAGTTTAATGAAAATATTAGAGAAAGAAGATGATTCGTTGTTCCATTCTCGGCTCTTAATCCTTGTCTGAATTCAGTTTCCCCCCCCCTCCTCGAAACTTCGACGTTTCATTAAATTATTAGAGAAAGAAGACGATTCGTTGTACCGTTCTCGACTTGTCAGAATTTCAAAAATGTTTCTTTGTCTGCTTCTTTTTCGTCCTATGTCCTCTTACTGCCCTTACCGCCCCTGGCTACGCGCCTGCTTTAAAGGGAAAAATGAAACATTCATGATTGTGATAGCACACAATTAGGTAAGTAGAAATTAAATTACACCAACCATGGATAAATCACGGCCGGGAGCGTCATAATTATCATAGTTTTATGTTATCGGGCGAGGGCCGGGGCGTAGCGACCAAGCGAGATTTTGCAATGTTGAATGCTGAAATTATGGATTCTAGAAAATCCCTAAGCCCAATATGTACGTTCTTTCCGCTATATTTCTTTCTAGCTATATTTATAAATTTCCTTGGGGATGTGTCCCCCTATCAGGTCCAGGATTGCCGCCCCTGTCCATGATTACTACCAACATGAGTTCAAATACAAGCACAAGCGAGTTGGTATGAGCTGAATCCAAATGAAGGGCTAAATAAGAGTTGTGAAGCGGCTCTACCGTTAATTTAAAATTTGACTGTTGAGTATATCACTTCGATTTAAAAGACATACAAAATATTGTGCCCTTATCAAATTTCTCACTAAAGAGTGATGACCTTTGTAGCGCAAGGGCTCTTTTTAACGTTTAACTTTGAATCCGCAGCTCGAGATTCTATGCGGCCGGCCCGGCCCCCTCTATTCAATAACGTTTGCCAAGCCTTCTGGAATGACCCCAAATCTCCCGATTATAGTTTTCCCTTATTCGTCGTTACTGTCATTTAGCACCATTTTCTTGTCTGTCCCCCTTTCTCACCCGACTCCCCCCCCCCCCTCCCCCACCCACTCAGTGTTATCTAGGGTACGCGCATGTATGTTCCCTCTCTTTGAAAGCACGCCTCTATCTCCGGTGTGTAAAGTCAGTAAGGGCCGGATTTTTGTGTATTACGGGCCGGACTTTGTTGGGTGATTTTTATCGGAGATTTGGGGAACACAAATTTGATCCCTCCGATCCCGGAGTGGGAGGGGGGAAGGGGAGGGGGAGGGGGAGGGGGCTTTCTTCTTTTTCTTTTCTCCTTTTTATTTTCTCTCTCTCTCTCTCTGTTTCTTTTCTCTTCTTTCTTTTCTCTTCTCTTTTCTTTTATCTTCTCCTTTCTTTTCTCTTCTCCTTTTTTTCTTCTCTTCTCCTTTTTTTCTTCTCTTCTCCTTTTTTCTCCTCTTCTTTTCTTCCTCTTTTTCCCTTTTTTTTTGCGCCGCCAATAGGAGGGGGGGGGGAGGGGGCGGCCGTTTCGGCCCCCCCCCCTGGATCCGCCACTGGGAAGAGGGTTTCTTTTTGTTCTGGGGAGTGTATTCTTTAGCTTTATTTCGACTTCTGCAATCACCGGGTTGTGATCAGAATCTATGTCAGCCCCTGGGTATGTTTTTACCTGCTTGATACATTTCTTGAACCTGTTCTTTATTAAAATGTAGTTGATCTGATTTCTATTTACATCTCCTAGGCTTTTCAAGGTGTAGGTTCTTCGTTTATGTTGTTGGTAAAAGGCGTTGGTTATCACAAGATCATATTCCTTACAGAACTGAACAAGTCGATCATCCCGTTCATATTGTCCAACAATCTTTCCATCCTTACCTTCTCCGACTTTCGCATTCCAATCACCTATCATGATAACAACTTCTGTTGATTTACAATGCTTTAGCATTTCATCTATTTGATCGTAATATTTTTCTACCTGTTCATCACTGTAATCACTGGTTGGGGCATACACTTGAATTACTGCTAGGTTAAACGGTTTAGCTTTTAGCTTCATTAACATCATTCTCTCATGTAATGTCCAGTAACCTAGAATGTGTTTCGAGAGATTTTTCTTTATTAACATTCCAACACCATGTTGGTGTTTTTCTCCTCCAGAGTATATGAAGGTGTAATCATCTCTCTTCGCGCATCCATTATCAGTCCACCTAGTTTCCGCAATACCTATAATATATAGTCTCATCCTATTAGCCTCCTGGATGAGGTTATCTAAATTCCCTGCCTTATACAACGTCCTAACATTCCATGTCGCAATGCGCAGTCGCTTTCCTCTTGTTTTCAGGGACAGAGCATCACAACCTAATCTTCCAGAAGGCTTTGAACTAGGTTGGTCATTATAATGTACCTTATTTGCAAAAGGTAGCAACTCTTCCCGAAGGCTTTTTACAGCCGGACTAATTGTTTGGGGACCAGTCAGGCTTGCATCTCGTTTTTCTTTCTGTTTCTACTTATTCATGATGTTGCAGACAATGGATAGACATGGTGAGGTACCAAACTCTTCCGTGGTAGCTGGCCGTTGGCTCCATGTGAGCTCATCCGCCCTTAAGTTCTATATGTTATAGATCGATAGGATGGCTACACACCCTATGTTATTCGGGTGATGGTTCAGTTGAGCTGTCACGAGCATGAAGAGAATGGCATGATGACACATAGCAAGCTCCTTAAACTACGAACTAGCCCTATACCGGAGGAAAAAATGCCTGATCTTGCTGCACCGTTCTCCAGCAATTTAAGGTATAAGACCAGCTAGAACATCATTCACAAGTGCTCTAGTAAGACAGGTTATACCCTACTTACTAGTTACAGCTAGCCCATGTGTCATCCAACCTGATCTCCCATAACTCTCAAGGCATCTACAACTATCCACCACCCTGCACGTCGATGGCTGTACTGTCTAAGGCATCACAGTAGCAATTGATACTGTGAAAGGTAAGGGGCTCACAATGACCCCTGGGGGACCCCGCAAGTAATATCTTTTTAGTCAGACAGTACTTATTTTCTGTTCTTGTAGTAAAATAGAACTTCTGTTTCAATATAAAATGGGTCACAGAACGGACAGAACCATGTTTTCATATTACAAAATAGGCCTATCAAACATAATATTAGATACCGATACCGAGATGTGATTGGTTCAGAGCTCGTCACGTGATATCAATTGCGAGGATCGTAATTGTTATATTTTCCTGGCCGGTCACTTTCGATGGTTAGATTCACCAGTTGGTGAAATGAATATATATTTCTAATCAATGCATGTCGCCCTATCTAGGACTGTATGTCACCAATTACACATATAACACCAAATCGACCATGACCGCGGACAGTCCGTCGCTTTCTTCGGAAACCCCAACAACGAAGCCGTCGTGACCTGCTCAATTTGAAGTACGAGCAGACAAAGAAGAAGCTGAATTCCAGGATCTACTGAAGGACAAATAGCGTTCAAACCTATTGGTAAACAAAACTCCAGGGCTTATCATTTGGAAGAGGATTTACAGCTATCCTGGAAGTGTAGGGAAAACCTGACAAATGAGTTCCATTTCTTTAATCTTGGAAAATTATATGGGAATTGTGAATAAGCCAAATTATGGAAGTGGGGAATTTCATTGGCCCTCAAACAAAGTCGTCAGTTTTATAGTCCCGTGTCCAGAGGCTTACTCCGAATCGTCGGTTCATCGCGTCCGGTTGGGTGGTCAAGTTATACTTTCCTGAAACAAAAACGGAAGAGCATGAGGAGATGCTCGTTTAAGACGCGGCCTTTCTTACATTTTCCGTAGGGTTTTCACAAAGTGTCCGGTAAATTAGATCAGACCGTTTATAGATAAGATTGAGAGGGTCTAATTTTCAGCAAACATTAACCCCGACATTTCGTGAATAAAGGGGCATGTTTTCATAAAAGGTCAGGTATCGCGACCACCCGACCCGACGCGATGACCCGATAATTCGAAGTTAGCTTGCATGGACGTCAGTGAAAATTGTATATGTATTCTTTTCTTTTTTTGGTGGGGGGGGGGGGGGTATGTTGGTTTGGTTTGGTTTTCGTTTCAATGATTCTCAAATAATTTGGAACCGAGGGGTGCTCACTGCCCTTGATTTAGTGAAAACGAAATGATTTTCCAATCATAAAGAGTCGTAAATGTCTTGTATAAGAGACTCTTTATCAACAAATGTGTGTCTGTTATAGCGCCACCCATAATTGTTAAAGGTGTTTGAGCCTGTTGTGTATATCGAGTGCAAATGTAACACTTCTGTTGTGGTTCAATCTTGTGTTATATCGTTTTGTTAAAGAGAAGGTTCATTGATTTAAAAAAACTAAATTTAATGTCATTATTGCAAAGGTGACACTTTGATTGGCCAAGGTTATCAAAAGCCAATGCTTGGAAACATTCGAAGTACTGATTATAAACAATTACAAAACGCTTAGATACAGTCCCGACATAGCACCTGAAAAGTTCCCCGGTCGCTGCTGAGATGTGACGTCACATGTTGAACATAATGTGCACAAGCAGACGATGTCCCATGACATCTCACACAATTTCAGTGCCTGTTTTGTCATCTTTTCTTCAGTTATTTCTCTTACTTCAATACCCTCAGGCGAAATGTTTAATCTATTGCCTCATTCTAAACCCCGTGCATGGTATTATTTTGATGAAAAATGCAAGGATAAAAAAAAAAGGAATCCGTCGCTTGTAAACAAAATAAGACGCCATTGTATTTTCAGCTGCATACACCGCGGCATGTTCGGCGTTTCAAGAGGGATTAAAATGACGTCCACGCTATTATTCCCGAGGTTTTTTAATTTGAAAGTGTGGTTTCTTTGATTGTTCATTAACCCATATCCTGTGTATTTACAAACAAAAGAATTTAGTTATCAGAATGGGGGTCATTTCCCTTTTTGAATGGTGTAAAATTCCATCACATTTATATGCACTAAACTCATTATAATTTGAGAAATAAAAGCATTGCAATTATGTTCATTCTTTATGGGATGTCGTCTACTTGGGCAGAGTTGGTTCATATTGTGACGGCATTAAAACATCGTTATTTTTCCGGCGAATCTCTCGCATATCCCAGATGCTATGGAGGTTGTTTTATTTGTATTTTTATAAACCACCCGATATGTAGTTCACCTAAAACTTGCATGATGGCCATCTGTTAGCTTACCAGTTTCTAGTAATACGCTATTTGCCATATTGGTGATTTTCTATGAACTCGCACTTTAAGATAAGATTTCTATGGACACGAAGTGTAGATCGTGGTTAGATAGCATACTATGTCAAATGTAAATTATTTGTTTTTTGTCCCAGGAGAGGAGAAATTGAGTTATTCAGATAGTGAGATGGTTAAATATCGTATCTCATTATATTACGTATTCTGACCATTCTTTGGCAAAACTTCCCGTGCCTCCTAACTTATATATAAGTGAGCAATTGCCCAAGGCATCAGTTGATTGTACGATTGATTTCATAACGTGAATGGTTATACATTTAATTAATTACTTCAAATTTGTCAATATTTTCAATCGAAAAATCAATCGCTATCATTTGCGTTACAGGGCACTGATTGGGGTTGAGTATTACGTTTGTGTTTTTATTTCAAGTCAATATCAATTATCTCATTGTTCTACCCATGATATAACTTACAATGTGTTTCCATTGTTCGGGATTGGTACATTTTCTAATGATAATATTTCGTGATGGTTGATGTCCTAATTGGTGAATGTCAGATAAGAAATGTGAATTTCAGTTTTGCGACAATATTTTATGAATAGATTAGGTTCTGGAAGACGGAATAAGACACTTGGAGGTATAAGGTATATTTTATTTACGTTCTTTTAATTGCCCTTCATTGGCACAAGACTAATTGAAAACAAGAAATGAAATGTGTATACACATGTACTACAATTTAACACACTGATTATGTTTCGATATTAGAGAAAATGTACATTGGAAACTGACACTACCGGTCATTGTTGTTACATTTGTTGTACACACACAAGTCTCACTTAAGTAGCAAGAATGAAATATTTGCAGATAATAATTAATGGACCTCATAACATATTTTGAAATAAAACTGTTTTTTTAACCTGGATGTGTCACAACGAGTCTATTCATGTTACTATGGTTACAATATTTACATTTAACACGATCGTATCTACTTTCAAAAATTACCTCAAAGTCAATTTCAATAACGCTCTGTTTGTCCAATAAAAGGGGGGGGGGGGTAGTGAGCACTATTTTTTTTTTGGCCCGGGGGGGGGGGGGGGCACGTGCCCCCCCCCCCTAGATCCGCCACTGGTTGTTGTACACACCCAAGTCTCACTTAAGTTGCAAGATAGAAATATTTGCAGATAACAATGTGCCTCGTAGCATATTGTAAAATAGAACTGATTAAATAATCTCGACGTGTCACAACGAATCTAATCATGTTACTATGGCTACAATATTTACATTTTACACGATCATATCTACTTTCAAAAATTACCTCAAGGTTAATTTCAATAACGTGTTTTTTTCCAATAAAAGTCATGTCTGGATTACGTAATACTTGATTCAATATGTGATGCACAAGGCTATTTAAATTTCCGTAGGTTTATATTACGAAAGCAATTGCGATAGTAGTATTGTTATTCTTCTTCCAATTCAATTCAAATTATTTCCACCCATAAAATATAATATATAACAAAGATAAAAACATAGATAACTTATTTGAAATTCTAAGATTTGTCTAAAGTCATTCATAGCATTTCCCTTTCCTTATTGTGAAAAATGTATATAATCATGATAATGTATATAATAATAAGAAGAATGATATGGTTATAATAATAATAATAATATCAATTTATAACGCGCACATATCCGGAACTTCCGATCAAGGCGCGACAGACAAAAATGATGCAGATTACACAAAACAGTTCAACAGATATTATTTCTACACGTAATTAAACTTAAATCTTAGATAAACAGGAATTCAAATCTTATATATACAGAAATTCAAGTATTGAATAAACAGATATAAATCCAGATATAATGATCATAATAATAATTGTTCTAAAAATGATTAGACATATTACTTACTGTACACATAACATCGGTGAAATGTACAGTACCATCTATACTATACGGGAATAGAAACAGAAAACGAAGGAAAAACGCTATAAATGCGATACACTGTACAAGCGGAAAAAGCTAAAATAAATCGTTTCAATAAATAGTCAGCTTAAATCTGGGGCCATTTTCATAAAAGTTGTTGTCAATAACCAGTATCACATTTCTATAACAAGTTTACACTCAGCCAATCAAATGCAATGATTTCAGTAGTTTATAACAGTTGATGCCGCCTATTATTGATAACAACTTTGATCAATCAGAGCCCTGAACAGTGAAAACTCTGAATATGATTTGATTTGATCAACGTCAACATTTATAACATAAATAATACACATAATAATGTTCGGGGGTAATTGTAATTGATATACCCTCGGTAATTTCGTAAAATTCCAAACAGTGGGGATTTGGATGTATTCTTTAAGATTTAAAATAAACATTACATATCTTGGGATTACTGTACGCTATAAAGTCTTTTAAAACAAGCTATACAACTGAAGAGTACGTAGGCCGACAAAGGAAGAAAGGCGATTTCTAAGTTACACAAATCTTTTGTAAATATACATGTACATCTACATCAACATTGCTAAAAGCTGTTAATATGACAGCATGACAACATATATTTCATTACATCGGTCTGAAATATGGGGTACATGTAGTCCAATGGTCTACAGGAAGCTCATTTGAAAAGAAACGCAATAAAAGGTTCTAGGACAACTACCCCCTACCACCCTCTGAATAACCACCCCTAGGATAACCACCCTCTAGGGCAACTACCCTCTAGGGCAACCACCCCCTAGGGCAACCACTCTCTAGGACGACTACCCTCGGGACAATTACCCTCTAGGAATATAACCCCCAGCTACCTACCCCCTACGACAACCGCCCCTAGGACAACTAACCCCGGACAACTACCCTCCAGACAACTACCCCCTAGGACAACAACCCTCTAGGACAACTACCCCCCACCCCCCCCCCGATTAATAATTACCCTAAGTGGTTATTGTGCGGGGGTGGTTGGGTGGCAGTTACCATAGTTGGTAGATGTCAAGGAGGTATATGTCTTAGAGGGCGGCTGCCCTAAGGGTAGTTGTCCCAGGGGGGATGGGGTAGTTGTCTTAGAGGTTGGTTATCCTAGGGGTGGTTATCCGGATGGTTGTCCAGGGGGTAGCTGTCCGGATACGCAATAAAACATGAATGACTGTTTATTATGAAAAGCATTAACAAATAAACGACTGAATCCCTCAAACAGTATTATAGTTATTATTATTAGGACATGAAGTAGTAGTAGTATTAGTAGTAACACGGCTATTGGCAAAAATATCGATTCTGCACTTGACGGTGCACACTCTCCACTCCACCGGGAAGCCTTCTAGCCGGTTGCTTTGAATTACATGTTGTTCAATTTTTATTGCGTTTTAATTATTTGTTCGCACTTTGGGTTTATTACTCGATCAATGACACGAAAAAATATGAGCTCATGTTTTGTTCTCAACTTTCTGATGTCAATCTGTCGGCATATTGTCTCCATCTAGTTCTAGGTATACGTCGCTAGAACCATGAGAGCTAGTCAAGGAACAGCTATTGGAAGTGCCGACATACGACAAATAATTGTCACTAGAGTCACTATCTCTGTTATTGCAAATGGGGTACAATTGGGTGTCATATGAGGAGGAAGTGATATCACAGAATTTTGAGTCGGACTCCCAATTAGGAGAATGATACACAGGATCCGAATCTAGACTACGGGTACTATCAGGTTGTCTTGTGTCTACCTCCTGCTCTGGTGTATGATTTGAGTTGGCCATTCTGAAATGCCTCCAAGTGGCATAGGACAAGAGTGCTACGATGCACGATATGATGACCACAGCGGCCAAGGCACCAAGAATGGCAAATATAACAACGTGACCTGGACGAGACGTAGACGAAAGCTGGTCCCCTACTGTTGGCTGGCTTATTGCATGTGTGTTTTTATTCCAGCTGATTGAAAATGGTTCCATATTCATAACATTTTGTGTAAGATTAACTAAAGAAGATTTTAATGTGAAATTGCCATAAACGACCAAACAATAAAGTTCGCTTTCTATGTCTCTCTCACGTACGTTAAAGAAGGTAATATCTGATCTGAAGGGAGATGTTCGATTTATCTTACAATTGAAATTTTCCGTTAGCTTGATCTCTTTGTTTCCACCAAAATACCACTGAATGTCGCCTCTATCGTGCAAAACAGTATTCTCCAAAGAACAAGAAACTGTGAGACTCGTGTCGTATATTGTTTTTTCATTGGGTGTCTGTAATATTATGCTCAAAGTAATGTTGTCCTGATGGGGTATAAGAGGTAAAACAGTCTGTCCTAGAACATGTAGAAATGGAACACTTGAGCTCATGGTGATTGGTAGGACCTTCACGTGCGAAAACCCAGTTGCCTGACCTATTAAGTTGAAAACTGTGCAGATTATCTCGGCTTCCAGACCTTCCTCAGGCACGACAACATGAACACTAGTAGATATTTCAGCGGTCTCCGAAACCGAATCACATCCCACAAAAATGCCTATAGGTAAACAAGACCAGATAAATGTGAATTGGTCAGGATATCCATTTACTACACACAAGAACTTGATCGGATAATTATGAAGGACTTCAGCATTCGAAGGATGAACAATTACATTAGGAGCATGAGACACCTTGATAGGTCCTACGAAACATTGCAAAAGGCGCTCTGGAAATGCCATTTCACTCGTCACTTCGCAGACCAGCTTCTTCAAGTGCAGATCCTTTGTAATCGACAGGTCGTGTGACAAAACACGGTAGACTGTCGTATCGCGATTCGGTGGGAATGGTAATATCGTCGCATCGGGAAACAGTTTCCATCTCATATCAACAGCCGGGTTACTTCTGATGACTTTACAAAATATATCTAGGACGTCACCCTCTCCGAAAGGCTCAGGGTTTTGTGGACCACACGATAGGTCCTTCTTCCTAGGAAAATACTCTACTCTCAACTGCGCAAGACGAGATGAAAAACAAATATGTTGGTCTACGGAAGAACGCAAGTCACATCTGAAAAACTGGACTGTTTTTACAACGTGTACAGTAATCACAGATACTACCTCATTCGACTCTGAATGATATCGTTTAGAAACATGAGTATTGTTCATGTCTGGATTGATATTCCAAACGATGAAGTCAGCCGACAGCTTTTTGGCGGTACATGTAAAATTAAAAACATCTCCTTCTCTCGCAACTGCAAAATATGGTTCGATTGTTAGATCCCCGGATGAGCTTTCGCATGCACATGATGTCGCAACGTTTGTCGCAGTCAGTATAATCTTTAAAAAGATTGAAACTAAATACGCGTGCTGCATTGACATTGTCATTATAGTCTTACGTCTTAAATATGTAATAAATCAGAATCTTTCAGAACACTTATAGTGGGTCTCAAGAAAAGAGACGTTCGAAATTTGAATTGTTTTCAAGGAGACGATCAGAATAATAAGAATTCTTGAAGCATTTGGCTTATCGATGTGACCGAAGGACTCGTCTATGTTGAATAAAGTCTGTCTAGGGTACTGTAAACTGAAATCCAAGTATACTGTAAGTTTTCTGTTTTGCGGAGTTGTATATTGGTATTGTTTTAGACGTATATACTTGACATGACAAATCAGACCTTTCGAGGGCTTTTGAGGAAGTGAGTAGCATAATTATTCGAGAGTACTTACAATCGACAATTTATTTTCTGAAGAGACAGTTCTTTCTTCTCTGGAAAACAAATGAAGATTCGGTTTTGCGGAGTTGTATATTGGTATTATGTTTTAGACGTAGATACTTGACATGACAAATCAGACCTCTCGAGGGCTTGTGAGGAAGTGAGTAGCATATTTGAGAGTACTTACAACCGACAATTTATTTTCTGAAGAGACAGTTCTTTCTTCTCTGGAAAACGAATGAAGATTCTGTTTTTCGGAGTTATATATTGGTATTATGTTTTAGACGTAGATACTTGACATGACAAATCAGACCTTTCGAGGGCTTGTGAGGAAGTGAGTAGCATATCCGAGAGTACTTAAAATAGACAATTTATTTTCTGAAGAGACAGTTCTTACTTCTCTGGGAATCGAATAAAGATTCTAGTAGTTTTATCAATCAAATATCTCGAATAAAGAGGTATCGGGGGAAAAGCTCCCACGCCGGTGTGGCAGCCACTTCCCACAACCACTGGACTCGCCCGTCCGGATCTGGGACCCGTAACACAAAGCTTAGCAATTATTTGTAACGACTGATTACAATTAATTGCAAAGATCTAAAGTTGTACGATCATCGCTTACCTCTGTGTTACGGGGCCCAAATTCTACGTCTGTGATCCGCCTACTGCGGTTGTGGTCCCCTATCGCGTTGGTGGTCCGCACTCGTCTACAACTGTGTACTATGCACACGCACAACAGTGGGGGCAGGTTCTAGTATTGAGTGATATTCCGTTGGTAACAACTAGCATATACGCCATTGTTCAATAAGGTATTCACGCGGTAGAACAAAGTGACTGCTTGTTAGAGACGAGTGCCATTTTAGGAATTTTGCATTTTTACATTCGAATATACGTGAGTTTCATTTATAATTTTAGGGCGTATTAAAGCGCCATTCTCTTATCAAAACTTGAAAGTAATTAATAATTTTTTCTTAACTACCTACGTCCCCCATAGTATGCCGTAACAAAAAACACACCAACCAAACAAATTACTATTATTATAACACGCATGAATACAGTAAATACACTATCAAGACCTGCAGGCGTGTGACCTCTGGTGGCCGTTTGATCGTCTTGATCGCTGTATGTAACATCGCCAGCTGTTCCTTGTAGTGGTGTGGTTGGTGGGCACGGATCTAAACCGTGCGATTGTATACGAGTAGCCGGGTCCCAAATGTAATCATTGCAGCCACACCTACGTTTGGGTTTTCCGACCGTTGATGTACAACAGTATATGCGGTCTGATCTTTTTATTAAAACCTTCTGCATTAGAGTTGTTTCGTTCAGTGGAGACAGCTTTGTGAAAAAAGGCGTCTGTTCACCACTTTGATAACATTCAAATATTACTGGGTCCGAGTCTCTAACAAAAGGAGCAAAACATTCGATTACAGTCCAAATCTCTTCAACACCATTTACATACGCATATTCAACGTCAAATGCTGGACTGCAAGATGCACCTTCAGTTAATGTCACACTGGAATGTTCGCGTGGAGAAATTTCCCTTGAGAGAATCAATATGCCGACAAACGTTATATAGAACTTTATCTTTATCAAATCCATTTCTGATCTTGGTTAAGAATATGTTCTAGATGTTATCATCGCGTTTCCTCCTAATCTTTGCAATATTATGTGGCGTTGTGGTAGACCTTATTTTGTGGGGTTTTTATACGCTGTCCCCTTTTCAAAACAGTTTGTACCGCGTTCATATATAGGTTAATCGTGTTTTGCTGCAATCAAACTCTCCGGACCTGTGGTGCGAAATCCCAGGCAAGTCAAAATATTTGCATTTAATGGAGAAGATTTCCCTACTGCTGATAATCGTTCCTTTGTTGTCTTGCTCTTGATGAATCTGGGGAAAAGTAATATACAATGATAACATTAAATTTCATATTTTTGGACAGCATTAAGTCTTTATGGGCAACTTGGGGTTATGTGCTCGAAATTACCAAAATGGGGCTGACATGACACAAGCGAAGAAATTAATAATGGCATCACCGAGTCCTTCATATGAAAGTGGTGAAATAGTCCTTATGTATAGAGCGAAAGTTTCATCTAATCAACCATACTATAGTATATATATATCATTATCAAAGATGAATTGCGTCTTATAGTTTACAATCGATCAAACTAGTACTATTTCTTCACACATTTTTCTCTGCGATCAGAGGAAGCAGGTCTTTGGGAGTGTCTGCTGCGCGCGTGCGAGCGTTGCGGGTATAGCTTGTTGGCGGAGATATACTTAAAGGTAAAGACTAGTATTGGAAACGCCCCAATTTCAAAAAAAGAAATGGAAGCTCTTTATTACCAATCATGTGAAAGAATATGTTTTGACTAATACGTGATGATAACAATTTTGCTGGGAAACCGTCTACTAATTGATATATTTTGTAAATTAGTTTATCTATTGGACTGTGAGAGATAAACGCACGTGTCGCGCACGTGTGCGTAGTCCCATATACATCTTTCTGTGTACAGTGCTTGTAACTTTACGAAGACTTGGCCAAATTTCTTGTCATTTTGATGATTCCAGACCCTTGCAGTACACACCAATATATATATGCTAGATGATCAACCTTTTCTGATCGATTCCACAACGTTTCTTTCACAATGCAATCGCATGATCATAACTGGTCTTTATCTTTAAGAAGTGTTACTTTCATCATGTTCAAATTAGGGATTTTAAAAGGTCCCTCTTGGAGATAAAGTGGGGACGGGGGCTACGAAATATCTCAGAGTTCCATTTTCGACGTGTTTGTCCACTTTCATGTCATATTATTCGTCAGACTAGAAGCGCAGATAAAACCAACTAGTTGAAACTTTATATCAACTTACCAACTTATGCTGTACATTAATGTTCGTCCTCTGTCAAAAGTCATTTATTCTTGTCACGAGGTGCAGCAGGGATTGCGTCGTCGATTGTCTTGCCCTTTTGATTTGTATTAAGCAAATGGTAGAGTAAATGCTGAGTTGATATAATATTTTCTACGAAATATTCTACAATGAATACTGTAATAATTTTATATTAGTTAATTATCCGCTATGAAAACATTAAACATTGTCATAACTTTCATAATCAGATAAAAACTGTGAATTATTTCTATTTTTCCAGTATTTCATGGAATGGTGGAAAAGAATTTCCATTGTATTACATAGTATTCCGAATAGAGATTTTAAATCAAACAGACAAGTACTTTGGAGACGCTTTTTGTAGAGACTTCGATGGTCAAATTTGATTGTAGTCGAATATCAGAGTCTCTATAAAGTGCCTGTTTTAATGTTAATTCCATTTGAAACAAAAGAGTCCTTTGCTAATAATGGGTTCACGTTGTGTATTATGTTATTGATCTTCTGCCTTGTTTTCCTTTTACTTCAAGTAACGAGTAATAATAAAGTAAAGATGATTTACTTTAAAAATACGGTCAGTGTATCAATATTGCATAATGAAATGCAATATATGAAATACATATGATGGTATATCAAATTATCTTGAAAGTAAGTAATTTTTAGTTTAATGTATTTGACATTAACGAGGGTTGCGAAATTATATTGTTTTAAGAAAAGACATTTATACACTTACGATTAACACTACAACGTTGGCGATCAACGCGCCAACTGCACTGCCTAGGACCGCCCCAAAAGGTCCAGCTATTACAGATCCAACCCCAGCGCCTACACAAGCTCCAGTAGTGACCGTTGTAGTGGCCTAAACAAAGATTAAGCAAGAGTGGTAGCAGATCCATATATAAACTCGTATTTAGTAATTGCTAACAAATCATCTTAACGTGAATAATTGAAGTACATTATAATCGATGGTATTTAAAAAATGCACTTTACAATTAAGTTTATAATCTTCAGCGCTGTGAGTGATTTTTAGCTGGGTTATGTTTTTTTTTTTTACCTGACTGCTAAAAAGATAGTTGGTTGCTTGGGCAACCAGGTTACTGGCAGCTTCAAGTCATGTTGGTATGCGGGATAAATATTAATACCAAAGGGCACATTATTCATAAACAAATCATCGAATACAGGTCAGATGCACCTACAAGATAATGATTCAGAATATGATTTATAGACATATTTACTCATCAAAATAGTAGATTTCATACTTATAGCATAACAAGATATCAATGACATAGAAGGATAGAGTAGAGTGGGTCACATTTAACTCACCAGTGATCTCTTTACATCATTCTAAAAGTAATGCAAGAAAACAAATGGAATATCATTAAATGTATAACAATGAAATATTCAAAATTACTTGATTGTCGGGATTGTAAAAGTAAATTAAAATTTTTGTTGTAGGAAAAAATCCATGCATCTTATGGTATCATGCGGCACTAGAAAGCTAATTTAATGCTCTCTGCAGGAAATCTGATTTATTTCTCATAATCACAATGATATTAATCATACGACACTGACATCAATACTGCTTTTAGACGAAACAAAATACGGCACGGGTCATACTTTTGAAAGATCTAGAAAAGGTCAGACATATCCATTTATGAGCCTGGAATTATGTTCATCATTTTATCACTATGTTCTCGTCGATCATTTTAAACACTATATGAACACATATTTTCAAATATCAGATCGCTATTATCTTTTAGAATATGGAATCATCCCTTATATATTTATTTTAGTATATAACAGAAAGAGGGTTTTGAAATGGGCCTACCTTATCCATTTGAACCCGTGGCAAGGAAACCCCCTGCGAATAACAAAGGTAATTTTATGTCAAATTGATATTAATCACATGTATTTTACTTTATTTATGTGAAAAACGACGTAACACGGCGAGTAGGGCAGCGCTTGCTTAAGGATAATTTTGTTGAAGGGGCTGAGCTTGTATTCTTTAAGCGCCATGATGGCGTTGAATCAAGGGGATACCTCTTCCCTGCCCCCCTCCCCCCCAAAAAAAAACAAGGGGGGGGGGGGGAGAAGGAGAAAAAACCTTCCTTTACTCTCTTTTCATAATGGTGATAGGCTGCGATAAAACATTACTTAGTCAATTCTTGCCGCTCTACAATATCGATGAACAACCCACTTAAACGTACATTGTTGTATTACAAAATGGTGGGGAATATGATTTTACCGTATACATTATAAAAACTTCATGGAAACAATAAAATCATCGGGGAAAAAACATTCCCCCTGTGTTTAATTTTGAAGTTAATTAATAAACATAAGGATTTAATGGGGAAAATCGAGGTACTAGATATCTTACAAATGATAATGATATTGAATGGATGTTCTTTCATTATATACAAGGTTATATCGCACTCACTTTGAGAATATTTCACTCGTCATGCTGACTCATGAGCTATACTCAGCTCGTGGGATATACCCTTGTATTCATATATATATATGAACCGACAAATTCAGATTATCCCGAGTGATTTTATATTTCACCGAAAACAAGCACAAAAATATAACGAACTGCTAACTAACACATTCGTTAACGTGTTGCAATAGGAACATTTAGATTTGTACGACGACAACATGTGACGTCCATTTAAGGCAGTGCCTTAAAAGGACGTCACACGTAGTAGTTCACGCAAATCTAAAAGTCCCTATTGAAAGTGAGAGTGACGACTTAAGATGTCGTACCTTTGCCAACGTGTAACAAATTGCTATGGTATCTTTAAAACGAAAAATCAAAAACATATATGACACTATAACCGTCATATTAACAATTAAGCTTCCAAAAGTCAAAGGTAAAATTGCTTTCTAATTAAATACCCTTTGCATTGATCGAATTTCCATAATATGACAAACCAGAAACATCCTCCCCAGCCAATGAAGGAATTTTTTCTCATTATATAAAATGAAGAGAATTTTACATCAAAATTAATGCATTTTTCGTCTTAAATAAGACCTTAAATGTCCCTTTAAAATTCCATGCGGATTGAGGGTTTTTTTCTTCATTTTTACCAAATCTAGATTGGATATCCGTAAACATTAATGTGTACACAAATATAATTCATTTTTACTAATCGATGAGCTTTTATGAATAATATGATTTGAAAAGACTTTTACAAAAATAAATATTAAGTGACTTAACATAAACATCTTCCCATAACATATTTCCAATAGTATTTGTTGGATTGTTGGTTCCCAATCAGAGTGCTTTTGTCTTGTTTTCATTTAATTGAATTCCAGAATACTTTTCATTTTTTTTAATAATCTTTAAAGCTGTATTACCTGACACAATGTACGAACAAATAATGTCATGTCATCTGCTAATTGTACTATTTTAAATGTTTTCTCATTACAACCAACACTCAAGCCTAAGACATTGTTATGTTGTCTAATCTCATTTGCAAGAGCTTCAATGCTAAGGATAAATAATAATGCAGATAGGGGCTTGAGGCTTGAGGCTTAAGGCTTTTATTCTTCATTTTACCAAATCTAGATTGGATATCCGTAAACATTAATGTGTACACAATTATAATTAATTTTTACTAATCGATGAGCTTTTATAAATAATATGATTTGAAAAGACTGCACTTACCTTTACGATGTAGTTCCAAATTGCTTAAAAGGAAAAGATAGAAAAGGGCTCCGTTGGAAAGCAGTTTCTTTCAACTTAATCGGACCAACCTCCACTGTTTTATCAATAATTTTTTTTTAATTAAAACGTGAATAAATAAAAAAAATAATGAACAATATGAAAAAAACAAGACTGCACTTACCTTCACAATGTAGGTCCAAATTACTTTAAAAGATTAGATAGAAAGTGACGCAGTAATAATAATAATCAAAATTGTGGAGCTTTGTATATAGCGCTCATGACTTGAATGGGACGTTGCCACTTCTGGTGCTCCATTGGTTAGTATGGTTTGTGAATAACTATAACATGAGCTTCATGTGCATACAAGTGGTTAAAATAAATATTATCTGAATATAAAGGACTTTGTTCTGTATTTAGATTATTAGTATAACGTTAAAGCTAAAAACTAGTTATGGTCATGCAATTGCATAGTGAAAGAAACGTTGTGAAATCGATCAGAAAAGGTTGATCATCTAGCATAGATGTACTGCAAGGTTGTGGAATCATCAAAATTATAAGAAATTTGGCCAAGTCTTCATAAAGTTAGAAGCACTGTACACAGAAAGATGTATATGTGACTACACACACGTGCGCGACACGTGCCTTTGTATCTCTCAACAGTATATAGATATACTAATTTACCAAATATATCAATTAGTAGGCGGTTTCCCGTCAACATTTTTATCGTCATGTAATATTCAAAACATATTTTTTCACATGATTGGTAATAAGAGCTTCCATTTCATTTTTTGAAATTGGGGCGTTTCCAATACTGGTCTTTACCTTTAAAGAAGTTCGATAAAAACAGGCGGTGACATGTTCATCATCCAGTTAACATTGATTGATGAAGGGTAGTTAGATCGATAGTCAAAAGCTGTCTAAATAGCACAGAAATACCAAGCTAACTACGTATCACGATTTTGTTTTTCATGAAATTTGTTTTGTATTATCATTAATCGATGAAATTATGAGAATATTATGAGGGGAAGGGTCATTAAGAGGTCGCCTAAAAGAGAAATAATACGAAATGTTGACGGAAAAAAAAAAAAAAGGATTTTCTTAGATAAGGTTCAGGGGAACCACTGCTCTCTTTAATGATGGGATCCGGGGGCCCGTTTCGGGGCCCCTGTCCGGTTGCCGGAGCAGTGCACCTAGAGGGCGGAGCTCCCGGACGCTCTTGAGTTTCAAAAAATTAACAATCTTAAAGATGGCCGTCACAAGCGATAGAAATGGTATTTTTCTAATTGAAATACACACATCCCATATCATTTCACTATGTTAAAAAAAATCATCTCTCTTTATCTCTTAAATAAAAACAATTTCATAAAAACTTTCTTTGTCTTCTGTTCTTTGTCATCCAAAGTCTTCATAGACAATGTAATCTGGATTGGTAGATTTCAGTTTCATGTTCTTCTTTCTCTCTCTCTCTCTCTCTCATTTTCTCTCTCTCTCTCTCTCTCTCTCTCTAAGGTTTTTTGCCACAGGCAGGGCAACACTTTAGACACTTCTTGCCTTCTTTTTTCACCCCTCTCTAAGTTTAGCTTTATTCTTTTTCATGTTAATAATCTGTCGCCTACCGAGTCTGACACCCTCCCAATTATTGGTTTTAATTTTCCCTGTTTCCCTGTTCATCATACATCTTCCCTTCCTAGATGTTCCTGAGAATGCTATTCCCCCGTAAGAACTATCATCCAATTTTCCTTCCATCTCCAGAACGCCTTTTTCCTTTATCCAGCACTTTTTCATCAGTGACGCAGGTACCACATTGCAGGTACACGTACTTACAATAAAGCGTCAATCAATATCTCAACCAACAATAATTAAGCCACACTGACCAATATTACAAGCCAAGTTTCATTTACCGTTTTTACAGACTTACAATATCGAGCTCAACTTCTTTAGTGATTTCAATCAATAAGGTCGATTCGACAACTAATGGTCGTTATTTTCCCATTTAAGGACATTTTAAGCCCATTCGTTTGAAGAAAAGTTCTGAATTTATAATAGTATTATCTTTAGAATGCCGTTGGAATGCAACCTTTTCATTTTGGGGGCCTGCAAATGGGACATAGTAACTTTAACGGTCACCGTTTTTTTGTTTAAATGGAGCTGAATTGGACAGGTATGATCGGATTTAATTTAAATTTCACACATTTTGGGGTCTATAATTAACTTCATAGCAATTTTAGGTCCTAAAAGGGCACTAGAAATGTCATAAATAAGAATAAAAGCAATAACCATGACTTAAACAAGTACTCAGCTGTCCCTTTAAATTTCATGCGGTTTGAGGTACTTCTTTCATTTTACCAAGATTGCATATCCGTAAAAAGAAATGTGTACAAAATTATATAATGATTTTTCTGATTGATGAGTGTTTATGAATAATATGATATAAGAAGACTGCACTTACCTTTACAATGTAGTTCAAATTTGCTTAAAAATAAAAAATAGAAAGTCTGGCACATTGCCACTTCTAGCGCTCCATTAGTATTACCATTGCTTCAATACGAACCAGAACTTGATGATGTGGCTCTTTTTTAAAATAAAAAACGAACATATCATCAAATATCTTGAATTCAGAACAAATAAATCGACATGCACTTACGTTTTTCTTATGTAAGGTTATTTAAGTTAATATGGTTAATAATTCATTCTGATATTAAATTCATAAGCAAACAGGTGGTCAACAAAAAATATAATCTGTATAGACTGAACTTTGTTTTGTATTTAGATTATTAGTATAACGTTATAGAAATTTCTTGAAAAACACGCGGTGACCAGCAGTGCAAATCTGCATTCAACTGAAAGTTCCAGTCGAAGCGCCGTTAGGATCTGCGCCACAATGCCAGTTCAGTAAATTTCAGTAAAACTTTACAAATTTCTCCGGTTTAAGGTTCCTTTTCCATTTTGCCAAGATTGTCTATCCGTAGATAATAATATGTTCAAAATTATGTTTTATTTGTTCTGATTCGTGATTTTGTTTTAATGAACAATACGATAAAACAAGACTGTGCTTACCTTTACAATGTAGGTCCAAATTGCTTTAAAAGATTAGATAGAAAGTGACGCAGTAATAATAATAATCAAAATTGTGGAGTCTTGTATAGCGCTCATGACTTGTATGGCACATTGCCACTTCTAGAGCTCTATTAGTTAGTATGGTTATTGAATAACTATAACATGAGCTTCATGTGTAAACAGGTGCTTAAAATAAATATCATCTGAATATAAAGGATTTTTTTTAATGTATTTAGAATATTAGTATAACGTTAAAGAAGTTCGATAAAAACACGCGATGACATGTTCATCATCCAGTCAACATAGATTGATGAAGGGTAGTTAGATCGATAGTCAAAAGCTGTCTAAATAACACAGAAATACCAAGCTAACTACGTATCACGATTTGTTTTGATTTTTTTAAATATTTGTTTTGTTTAATCATAAATCAACAACATTAGCTGAAATTATGAGGGAAAGGGTCATAAATAGGCCGCCTAAAAGGGAAAATAATACAAAATGTTGACGGAAGAAAAAAAGAAGAAAGAATTTTCTTCGATAAGGTTCAGGGGAACCACTGCTCTCTGTAATAATGGGGTACAGGGGCCCGTTTCGGGGCCCCTGTCCGGTTGCATGAGCAGTTCACCTAGGGGGCGGAGCCCCCGGACGCTCTTGAGTTTTTAACAATTTAACAATCTTAAAGATGGCCGTCACAAGCGATATAAATGGTATTTTTCTTATTGAAATACACACATCCCATATCATTTCACTATGTTAAAAAATCATCTCTCTTTATCTCTTAAATAAAAACAATTTCATAAAAACTTTCTTTGTCTTCTGTTCTTTGTTGTCCAAAGTCTTCATAGACAATGTAATCTGGATTGGTAGATTTCAGTTTCATGTTCTTCTTTCTCTCTCTCTCTCTCTCTCTCTCTCTCTTTCTCTCTCTCTCTCTCTCTCTAAGGTTTTTTGCCACAGGCAGGGCAACACTTTAGACACTTCTTGCCTTCTTTTTTCATCCCTCTCTAAGTTTAGCCTTATTCTTTATCATGTTTAATGGTCTGTCACCTACCGAGTCTGACACCCTCCCAATTATTGGTATTACTTTTCCCTGTTTCCCTGTTGATCATACATCTTCCCTTCCTAGATGTTCCTGAGCATGCTATTCCCCCATAAGAACTGTCATCCAATTTTCCTTCCGTCTCCAGAACGCCTTTCTCCTTTATCCAGCACTTTTCATCAGTGACGCAGGTACCACATTGCAGGTACACGTACTTACAATAAAGCGTCAATCAATATCTCAACCAACAATAATTAAGCCACACTGACCAATATTACAAGCCAAGTTTCATTTACCGTTTTCATAGACTTACAATATCGAGCTCACCTACTTTAGTGTTTGCAATCAATAAAGTCGATTCGACAACTAATGGTCGTTATTTTCCCATTTAAGGACATTTCAAGCCCATTCGTTTGAAGAAAAGTTCTGAATTTATAATAGTATTATCTTTCGAATGCCGTTGGAATGCAACTTTTTCGTTTTGGGGGCCTGCAAATGGGACATAGTAACTTTAACGGTCACCGTATTTTTTTTTAATGGAGCTGAATTGGACAGGTATGATCGGATTTAATTTAAATTTCACATATTTTGGGGTCTAAAATTAACTTCATAGCAATTTTAGGTCCTAAAAGGGCACTAGAAATGTCATAAATAAGACTAAAAGCAATAACCATGACTTAAACAAGTACTCAGCTGTCCCTTTAAATTCCATGCGGTTTGAGGTACTTCTTTCATTTTACCAAGATTGCATATCCGCAAAAAGAAATGTGTACAAAATTATATAATGATTTTTCTGATTGATGAGTTTTTATGAATAATATGATATAAAAAGACTGCACTTACCTTTACAATGTAGGTCCAAATTGCTTTAAAAGATTAGATAGAAAGTGACGCAGTAATAATAATAATCAATAATAGTCTTGTATAGCGCTCATGACTTGAATGGCACATTGCCACTTCTAGAGCTCTATTAGTTAGTAGGGTTTGTGAATAACTATAACATGAGCTTCATGTGCAAACAGCTGCTTAAAATAAATATCATCTAAATATTAAGGACTTTTTTTTATGTATTTAGATTATTTATATAACGTTAAAGAAGTTCGATAAAAACACGCGATGACATGTTCATCATCCAGTCAACATAGATTGATAAAGGGTAGTTAGATCGATAGTCAAAAGCTGTCTAAATAACACAGAAATACCAAGCTAACTACGTATCACGATTTGTTCTGATTTTTTAAAACATTTGTTTTGTTCAATCATAAATCAACAAAATTATCTGAAATTAGCCAACATTGATTGATGAAGGGTAGTTAGGTCGATAGTCAAAAGCTGTCTAAATAGCAAGCTAAAGCTGTATCATGATTTTGTTTTTCATGAAATTTGTTTTGTATTATCATTAATCGATGAAATTACGAAAATATTATGAGGGCAAGGGTCATTAA
>JAVYIG010016565.1:0-30553 GCA_035222895.1 Strongylocentrotus droebachiensis | reverse complement strand
TACGCAGTATATGATTTGATTCTTTGCGAAGGAAAAAGGGGGAGTGGCACGGCTCGGGAGATAGGGGATGGGGGCAGCGGGGATAAGGGGCTAGGTAAGGGCATAGGCCAACAATAATTGTGGTTAAGCCCACCGCATGCTACACGATTGTCAAGGCAATGTATCTAGATAAGAAATCGGCTAAACAGACACCATCTTCCTGATTTATCTTTTAAATTGTAAAGGTATTACACAGTTTTGGTATGGGGTCACGCATTTGGTTTAAATGTACTATTAGAAGCATAATTGTATGCAATTTTACAATATTCAATGATTGTTGTCGCCGCCGGTTGAAATCGAGTCTACGTTGATGAAATTGTGAATAACAAACTCTTTATGTTATGCGCCCTCTCAAGACTGATATTTGTTTAGCTTCAAAACAATGTTTTTGACTAGTACAATCGACCGATTTCCTATTCCCGTTAGGAAATTACCTATCAGATCTGCAAATTCTGAGATTGCCATGGTCGCAGCTATCATGGAATAGCGCTAATTGAAAATTACTCGACTGGGCATGTGTGGGCACTAATCTGACATAATAACATCATACAGAACCAGAGGCGGCGGACCCGGGGGGGGGGGGGGGGGGGGGGCAGGGGGGGCACAGTGCCCCCCCCCACTTTTTCAAGTACCCAAAAAGTGCCCCTTTTTTCATGGGAAAAGTGCCCCTTTAACTTTATAAGAAGCGCCCCTTTTTACATAAAAAGTGCCCCTATTACTTTGAGATGTGCCTCTGTTAATTTTTAAAAGTGCCCCCTCTCCTTTCCACCTCTGATATGTGCCCCTTTTATTTTGACACGTACCTCTTTTCCCAGACAAGTTTCCAGTTTCCTTTGCAAAAAGTGTCTATTTTCCATTCTCATAAGTGCCCTTTTTAATCTCTAGTAAGTGCCTCTTTTCATGTACGAGAAGCGCCCCTTTTCACTTGTGTTAAGCGCCTCCTTCACCTCTGATAATTGCCCTATTCAAATCTTAGAGGTGCCCCTTTTACTTTGACATTTGCCCCTTTTCCTTTGTAAGAAGTGCCCCTTTCCCTTTTAATAACTACCTCTTTTTAACTCGGATAAGCGCACCTTATATTTTCACATGTGCCCCCTTTCTTTTCTAATAAGTGCCCCTTTTCCTTATGATAAGTGCCCCCATTTAACAAAGAGCCCTTCGCCTTTTCATAAATGCCCCCTTTTACCTATGAAAATAGTCCTTTTTCATTCTCCTACTAGTGCTCCTTTTCATGTCTGGTAAATGACCCTATCCAATTCTGAGAGACAATCGTTTTATTTTGACAAGGGCCCCCTTTTCCTCTTGATAAGTGCTCTTTTCATCTCTAATAACACCCCCTTTTAATTTGACACGTGCCCCCTTTTCCTTCCTAATAAATGCTCTTTTTCCTTCATAATTTCCGCTTTTCATAAAAGCCCCCTTTCACCTCCAATAAATGCTCCTATCAAAATCTGATCGGTGCTCCTTTTCTTTCAACAAATGCACATTTCCCTTTATTATTAGTGCCCCTTTTTTACATTCTCATAAGTGCCTCTTTCATATATGGTGTTTGCCCCTTTTCAAGTGCGATAAGTGCCCCTTTTCACCTCTGATAATTAACCTTTTTTAACAATGATACGTGCCCCTTTTCATTTCGTATGAGGATCATATCCCATTTTTCATCAAAATCTGATGGTTGCCTCTTTTCCGTCGACAAATGCCCAATATTCATTCTCATATTATGAGATGAAAAAGCACTTATTAAGTGCTTTTTCATCCCTGGGGAGTGCCCAATTTCACCTGTGATAATAACCCTTTGTACTTTGACACGTGCTCCTTTTATTTTCTAATAAGTGTCTTATCCCTTCGATAAGTGTCCCCCTTTCCTCTCATCATTAAACGTGTCCCTAATTTCAAGCGACTAAGAGCAATATCTCCCAAAGCTCGCTCACTACGCTCGCTCACATTTATAGATGTTATAATTATGTTACTTATCAAAGGTCTGTTCAGTTTGCTGTTATGAAAATGTGCTTATTTATAACCCGATGAGAATTGGTTTTTTTCCTCTTTATAAGATGTAGTTTTCGCACTGTGACCTCACAAATGTTATATTTTTCCTCGCTCGCAAATGATTTTTTCGACCATCACACCCAAACTGCAAGGTATGATGCTTTAAAAAGCAATATCGTATACGATGTATAAAGAGAAACAAATATTGAAATCATCCCTGATAATGTAATAAATTTTTAGGGGTATATACCAATGTCTAAAAATTGTTTATTTTCGCTTTGAGATTTCCCTTTGTAGGTGCCCCTTTCCCCCAGAGAGTGCCCTTTTTTGTTGGTGCCCCCCCCCCACTTTGGAAGTCGCTCCGCCGCCTCTGTACAGAACTGTACTTGAACAAGTTAACTTTTTATTTTCTTGTGCAGGAAGTAATCGGAAAAGTGCATTGCAGGTTTAGGATTGTCAAATGTTCCTACAGTCAAATATGCTTTAGTGACCACCTGTCTACAAAGACCACCTGTCTACAAAGGCCACTTTTTGTGTATCCCTTGGGTGGTGGCTAGGCTGTATTTCTCACAATCTAAAACTGCTATTTAATATACAATGTAAGCAAATTCTTGAAAACAATATAAGTTAGCCTGTTGTATTCTTTATCATCTGTTCGATTTTCCCCTTGTTTGTCCAAATAAAAAGTGAAATATTGACGACATTTCTTTGTGAACTTGAAAAATCACTACTCACGCTTTCCAATGATGTTGGCGGCATCGAACCTTGGACATCAAAGGTAACAGCACACCATAATGTGCAACCTTAGAACACGTCAGCTGCTTGAAATAATTTGTTGCCAGTTGGGACCCCACACTATGAACATGACCTATACAAAGAAAGAGGACAAAATATACAGTTCCTCATTCTATCCTCAACAATTAATGTGGTAGACAAAGGAACACCCCCTTCACTGCTGATATGTAAAAATATGTAGAACAGGTGTCACTGCATATTCAACTTTTCTACACATTTTTACATAATAGCAGTGAAGGGATGTTCCTTTGTCTATATACCACATAAATTTTTGAGGGTAGAATGAGGAACTGTATATTTTGTCCTCTTTCTTTGTCCATCATGTTCATAGTGCCAGCTCTTAACACTCCTTGATAATAGTTAGCAAAATCTCTACGACCATAATGAGAAATGAATAATAGACCGATTTGCTATCATATTCAAATTCTTAAATGTTTCTTTCGTGGGGTTTTATTGACGAGGTATTTCATAATAACCTGTTATTAATGAATAAACTAAAAAAACTTGCATACATCATTTTTGCTATGTCGCGCAAGCCTCAGACATGCTGTCATGTTTTAATAACAATTTGTTTTCAATATTCAGAATCCGAATTGCATTTAATACTACACATCATGTTGTTACACAGGACAAACCATCATTTTGACCTATTATCTAGCAACAATAATAGTATGCAATTCACAAACTATAAGTAATGAAATGGAATTATTCGTAGCAGGCGTGTAACAAGTGAATGGAATCATTTGCAACGAGGCACTGAACAAAGAATTGTGCCTTAAAGATACTGGCCCGAATTCACAAAGGAGGTTTGTCGACAAACCTCCTTTTGTTTTTTACAAACCAGGTTTGTAAAAAAAACGCGTCAAAACGCGTCATAATGACGTACATAAACCTCTGTTTGTCGACAAACCTCCTTTGTGAATTCGGGCCACTATGTCCCTTTTGCAGCCAACATCAAATTCTGTAGAACCTGTTGCAGGAATTGTGAATAGGCCTATGTCATTTATGTCCTGTCTGTGAAATTTAAAAGTTCTAGCAGTGTCCTAATATTCAAATTACGCAAGGAAACCCAATTGCTTGCTAGATAGAATTCACTGTCAGACATTGAGGCCCGAATTCACAAAGGAGGTTGTCGACAAACCTCCTTTGTGAATTCGGGCCTGAGTGACTGACTGGCTTGTTTTCTTCTTTGGTAATAACATACAATGAGCTGTAAAGGGTAGGCCTACATGAGTATTTGTCTACATCAATAACCCACTTCTTGTAATGGCCAAAATCAAACTGATTGAATCTAAGCGCAGCGTAAAACGTACGACCATTCGGTATAATGGTCTGAAAATCAGACCATTACTTACTAGCTCTATAGCTCTTAAGTCGATTCGACAATTATAGTCGTATTTTCCCACTTAAAGACATTTTCAAGCCCCCAGTTTTTTAGGGAAGTTCTAAATTAGTATTATCTTTCAAATGCCGTTGGAATTTAACCTTTTCATTGTTTTGGCCTGCAAATGGGACATAGTACCTTTAAATCTGATTACATTACGATTGTCTAAATTCTTATTTATTTTTTGTTGTTGATTTTTTAAAATCTGGATCTATTTAGTCACAAACCTAAAGAGATGGCGCTATACACCATTTTTAAACAGAATTACGGCGATTGTTACCAATTTCTGATAGATGGCGCTAGTCTGTTTCTAATAACGAACATGACAGAACCCCTAATTCCTGTCTATGCTAGTTTCCGTTATTTCACTCTGCGTGTTGTTTATCAACGGAGGCAGGATTGAGGATGCAATTATTTTGTTGCAAGAGTTTATGCCTTCTTATAAATGTAGGCTATATGTTTGTTTTCTGTTGGGGCTTCTTCTTATTGATTCTAAATTACTATTATAATTTCTGTTTAAGCTAACGAAAATCTGACTTTCTTTATAGATTCATTCCCATTTTTCATCGTCTCTATCTGACCTCTTATGTTTCTCTCTCTGTCACTCCCCTGCCTCTACTTTCTTTCTATATTGCTTAATCCCCTCTTTTTTTTTCTTTTTCTTTTTAAATCTCACCTTCTCTTGTTTCTCTCATTCTTTTCTCTTCCCTCTCTCTCTTCTCTCTTTTTTAATCCCGTCTCTTTCTTATCTCACCTTCTCTTTTTTTTCCCTCTTCTCCTTACCTCTTCTTTCTTCACTCTTATCTCACCTTCTCTTGTTACTCTCATTCTTTTCTCTTTCCCCTCTCTTTTCTTTATCTCCCTCCCTACTTCTTCTTTCTTATCTCACCTTCTCTTTTTTCTCTCATTCTCCTCTTCTCTGTCCACTTCGCTTCTTTCAGTATCGTCTACCCCCCCTCACTATATCGTCTTTCTCACATTTTTTTTCTTCTCTCTCTATCATCCCCTCTCTCTCTATCATCCCATCTCTCTCTATATATCATCCCCTCTCTCTCTATCTATCATCCTCTCTCTCTCTCTATCACCCCCCTCTCTCTCTATCTATCATCCCCTCTCTCTCTATCTATCACCCCCTCTCTCTCTCTCTATCATCCTCTCTCTCTCTATCTATCATCCCCTCTCTCTATCTATCATCCCCTCTCTCTCTATCTATCACCCCCCCTCTCTCTCTCTCTCTATCATCCCCTCTCTCTATCTATCACCCCTCCCCCCCTCTCTCTCTCTCTATCATCCCCTCTCACTCTCTTTCTCGCCTCTATTTTGTTAAACCATTTCTATTATTTTCCTTCTTTATCGTATATGTTGTGATTTTGGTATGAATATTGACAAATAAACAAATAAGATCACAATGCAAATCTAAATCATAATTAGCGTCCAGTCTACCAGTATAATTTTATTACAGAAAACAGACTTAGTTTACCTTTCATGGTTAATACACAAAATGATATCACAAAATAGTACCATAATAATACAATACAGTGTAAGAGTTATTAAAATTTTCAACTTCATTTAAAGTGCCTTTTCATAAAATACAAAGAGCACAAAAAGAAAATAATTACAGACAAATTACTGATAGTGATAGAGTAGTTGGAGAAGAAATAGAAACCCAAATGGAAGACTTTAACCACCGCCAGTTCTTGATGGATTCATGTAATGATTGTGTAAATGGCAATGAACAAAATAAATTGAGAACATATGATCTATTTAAGCAGAGTATACAAACAGAGAAATATTTATTAACCGTTAAAAACTCTAGACTACGAACAAATATATGCCGATTTAGAATGAGTTCACATAACCTACCGATAGAAACTGGAAGATATAGATGTCCGAAAAAAATACCTTCACACTTAAGAACTTGTAAGGGAATTTTAACATCCCACTTCAATTAGGAAATTATCATTCCCATTTGTTTGAATCTTTATTGTCAAACGTAGGCTGGTACGGGTCATATAAGTATTTGTTATAATATCATTTACCACTGTACATGTACATGTATATACAAGCTACAATGTTTATTGTTCATTTGTGATTACTCAAGAAACTATACCACTTGTTGATGTTCTTGTTGATATAATTACTTGTGAAACAAAATGTTCATGTATATGAATGAAGTTTACTAATACAATTCAAATTCAGACAAAGCAAAAGAACAATATTATACAAAGCATACATTGATAAAGAACAAAGAAGAATATTAAAAGAAATTAGAAAAGATGTGTTTGAAGACACGCATTGAAAGCTGCAAGAGTAGGGCAATTCTTTAGAACAAGGGGTTAGGAGTTCAGGGTTTTGGGGCAATAACTTTAAAGACGAAGTTGAGTTCTGGTCATGCGATTGCATTGTGAAAGAAACGGTGTGGAATCGACCAGAAAAGGTTGATCATCTAGCATATAAGAATTTGTGGGTATTGCAAGGTTCTGGAATCTTCAAAATGATAAGAAATTTGGCCAAGTCTTGGTAAAGTTGCAAACACTGTACACAGAAAGATGTATTGGGACTACACAAACAAGTGCCTTAAAAATCCTACCCTGGAGTTTTACGATGTTACATGACATATTTAGAATATGAAGGCATTTGAAGAGCCATGCTTTTCAGGGAACATGTCTTATCTGATGTTCTTCCACACTTGCATAATAAGAATGATAACGCTCACAAATTATTTTTCACCTTTTCCCAGAACTCAACCTTCTCTTTAAAAGACCTATCACCTATTTGTTTAATGGGTCTGGTACTGGTACTGGAGGGCAAGTGTATTACTAGTGGCCGAGCGTTTAGTTTAAGTTTAATGAGACCAGGGAGTATCTGGCCAATCAGACATAACACTATCAGATACACTACTAGAACCATCAGGACCAGAATAACCCAATTCAACTTACTCACTTGCACTCGACTCACAGTCACTAGGAGATAGATAGAGTTCTGAGTCTGAATATTCTACTTACTCACTTGCACTTGACTCACAGTCACTAGGAGATAGATAGAGTTCTGAGTCTGAGTATTCTACTTACTCACTTTCACTTGACTCACAGTCACTAGGAGATAGATAGAGTTCTGAGTCTGAGTATTCTACTTACTCACTTGCACTTGACTCACAGTCACTAGGAGATAGATAGAGTTCCGGGTATTCAACTTACTCTTACTCACTTTCACTTGACTCACAGTCACTAGGAGATAGATAGAGTTCCGGGTATTCAACTTACTCTTACTCACTTTCACTTGACTCACAGTCACTAGGAGATAGATAGAGTTCCGGGTATTCAACTTACTCTTACTCACTTTCACTTGACTCACAGTCACTAGGAGATAGATAGAGTTCCGGGTATTCAACTTACTCTTACTCACTTTCACTTGACTCACAGTCACTAGGAGATAGATAGAGTTCTGAGTCTGAGTATTCAACTTCCCCTGTAAGAAGAACAGACAGATGTCTTGGTACTATGCCCTCATGCGGGATCTTGCAGCGAAGGATTGTTCTTGCTGCTATTTCTTGAAGAGGTAACGTTATTCTTGGTGGGGATAACAGGGTCATTAGCTCTTCATTTTCTGGTGCATCTTGATCGAAATGTCTACTGTTACAGAGATTCTCTTTCACTGTCAAGCCATCAGCATCTCGCGCTTCAATATCACACCCATTGCGGATAAGGATCAGAGCAATTTCCTTTGTGAACTGCTGTTTGGCATGTCGAGCAAGAAAGAGTAACGAATGCAACATTGAGTTTCCATCACTGTCAATTTGAGCTGCATCTTCCCATTGGATCAACCTTAAGATCAAGCGCCTCTACGATTCTCTGTCACTTGCTTTCGACGATACTCTTTCTTTTTTCCCCTGTCTTCGGAAGAACTAAAATACATTTCATAAATGCGTTGCAAGATATGGTGAGATATTGCTACACAAGATTTTTCACCAAATTGCATTCTAATAACTCTTACCATTCCTTCACCAAACTGAAGCAGTGGTTCAAACATTTTCTTTGACATGGCACAGTCGGAATTAGCAATATCGAACAACAAAAATCCAACTTCATCCACCAAATCCAAGTCGAGTTCAAGTAGACGGTCCTGGGAGTCTTTACTAAACACATGTAGACAAACATCTAGCAACTTGAAACACTCATCAACTACTTCATCTTCAAGTTTTTCGTAAACTATTCGCTATCTTTACAAGGACTGAGCCAATCTCAAGTCTTGATTCCAGCTCCAACTGTATTAATTCTCTACAGATCTGAGAACCTTGTGACAGTGTTTCCTGGTTTCTTCTCTTGTGAAACATCACGTCATCAAGCCCATGCTGGAAAACTCTTCGAAAGATGTAGTCATTTTTTATTTCTTCTGGGAGCACTCTTTCTGCAACCAGGAAACACTGATTCTTTAAAGACCACCGATCTGACTGGATGTTTTTCCAGTCTTCTTGAGTCTTACATTCCTTTGTTTCAGAGAAAAGAGAGAAAGAAGCAGCTACTACAGACTTTCCATGATTCCCATAGGGTTCAATACCATTTTCCTTGTTAATAGACAGAGCTCTGTAGAAATGTGAACATGGGTGTTCCTCATCTTTGCGAGCAGGTGCATTGAGGTTAGCATTAAGGCCCACTGCCACTCCAAGAATTTCATAAACTCTTGCCTTTTCTAGATTGGAAATTTGCAATTCATGGGTGTTTCCCTGGACAAAGAATTCAACTATGTCTTGGAAGTTATAAATTGCTGCGATGCAAGGAGGATCGAGTCCATTAACGTTACAGGTCAGTGTTGCGCCATGATTGATGAGAAGTCTGAGGATCTCCTTTCTTGACTGGCTGTTCGAGTCATGCCAGAAATGACTACCTAAACATGGAATATGCTTACAGAAGTAGCCCACGGAAGCACAGTGCATTGGTGTGTTTCCATCTACTGAGCCCTTTGCATTGGGGTCAGCTCCATGATCAAGGAGGAAGTGGACCATTTTCTTCGTAGATTTAACACAAGCAATCATCAGAGGCGACCAACCATCTTCGTCTCTAGCATCCAGATCAACATTTTGAGTTGCAAATATTCTTTTCATGTCATCAAGACTCAAAGGATTAGCCCAATCCATTCTTGAAGCCAAGTTGAGTGGTTGCTGGTCCTGGTTGACTGATGCCATTTTCCATCAAAAGTTTCACTTCACAGCAGATCTACAATGGAAAACAATAACAGAAAAAAAAAAATATATATAATTGATTACAGACATTTATTAGGTTTATTGTCTACCATGTAAAGCCTCGGTCACAAATGAATTTACGAAGGCAAAAGACAATGGAAAAACAGGGAGATTCGTACAAAATAATCGTTCGTAACTTCGTACGAACCTTTGTGACCGCTACATAAGGAATGGTAGTCCAGAATAGGACTAGTAAACCTGATAAGAGCAGTTTAAATCCAGTTTACAAGTTCTCCCCAGGACTTAATCACCCATACATGTCAGACTACATTTCATTCTAAATCTTTGCAGGTCTACTTCTCTCTCTCTAAACAAATTTAAGTAGTCCTTAATTATGTTAAAGGTATTACAAAGTTTGGGGAAATTTTGAAAAATGGGTGGATAGTGATTCTTTACAATTTTTATATATTTGGGTGCCCCTGTGTATGTATTAAAAACAACAGAAATTTTAGCCCCTAAAACACTTCTGCCTTCGAGAAAAATTGAATGTAAAGATTTACCGGTGCTCCAGGTAAATTTTGATAACTTTCAAATAGCTCCTATGGCCGTACAATGGTAGCTGCGACCATGAAAATCTCAGAGTATGTAGTTGTGGTATATAATTTCCGAACGGGAATAGCTAACCAGTCGATTTCAGTCAATAAACATTGTTTTATAGCTTAATTAATATCTCGACCTTGAGAGGGAGCTATTCAACATAAAGTGTTTATTATTAACAATTTCATAACTTTAGAGTCGATTTCGACCGCGACAACAATCACTGAATATTGTAGGATCGTATATGCTTCCAATATGTTGATTTGAACCAAATTCATGACCCCATACCAAAACTTTGTATTACCTTTAATAGGATGAAACAAAGAATACTTCTCCCTTCCTCTCTCTTTACTCACGATTTCTAGAAAGTTCAGTTTTTGCCCTTTCATATGACACCTCAATCAGGAAAAATGAGCCAGGAATAACAAAGTTCTGTTTGTTTAAACTTTAAAGTGACGCTTGCTTTTCCATAATTTGATTTTAAAAGTTCGTTTTCACTGGCCGTCTGCCATAGCAACAAGCAGAATTGACAAAAGACGTAATGCGTTTCATTGAAAATCAGCCATGCATGAAGTCTTTCATCTATATAGCTGATCGTCAACGAAACAGAGTTAAGTCGTTTGACCATTCCGTTTGTTGCTACGCATACGGCAGGCAGCCAGTGAAAACTAATTTGTTTAATAAAATTATGGAAATATAAGTATCCATTTAAACAAACAGGACTTTGTTATTCCTTACTCATTTTCCCTGATTGAGGTGTCATGTAAGGGCAGAAACTCTACTTCCTAGAAATGTGAATTTTTCTTCAAAGTTCAGATACCACCCATCAAATGACATTTTGGTTTCCTTCCTCCTGTTCCTTCAAATTGATTTTAATCACGTCTAGATCTATGCGCGAAATATGCATCATAGACTATATCACAGTGGCGGATCCAGGAGGGGAGGGGGGCCCAGGCCCCCCCCCCCCCCCTCCCCTCCCCTGGGGAAAAAAAAAGGGAAAAAAAAGAAGGGAAAAAAAAGGAAGGGGAAAAAGAAAAAGGGGAACACAAAAGAAGGAAAAGAAAAGAAGAAGGAAAAAAAAAAAAGTAGGAGAATGTGCTGCTTCCGTATAATGCGCTGAATAACACTCATACAGCGCATTATACGGAAGCAGCACAATTTACCCACAATTACGGAAGTGCCAGTCAGAGGTCATCACCATTGTGTAGAGATCGTAAATTCACACGGTACACGTGAAAAGGAAGCTAAGCTGATCGGTCTGGTAAGAAAATTGCTTTTAATTTTTTATTTTTACCTCTGATTATGATATTCTGGGATTAATTACGATCACAAGTCCCACACAATTTATCAAAGCCACTGTCCAATATTGGTCGGGTGCGGGAAAGTGTGATTTTGGACACATTTTTTATGTTGTTTACCTACCTCTCCATGGGGCCCTATGGGAGCAAGTTAAGGCTCTCTCGAACAATATCATAAAAAAAACATTTCGAGAGAGCCCTTAAGTAGGCACATTCATGGGACACTAGAGGGCGCTTCGCGCTCGTACGAAAATCTCAATGGCCTTGCTGCGGTGGGTCGGCAATAATCAGCCCAAAACTTGGATATGGGAGAGTGGAAGGATATATCTTTTTTATAATGTTATCTGGTCTTACCCTTAACCATCCTATGTTTAATCTATGTAGAAATAACATGCGAGTACGATAAGAGAAACATCGGGCCCATTACTGATGCAACTTTTGAAATATTAGCCTAGAAATGACCACCAAACGGAAAAAAATGACATTTTTTCCAGACAAATCTTCATAAAATCTGAGTTATAAACAAGTCACATCTAGGTACACTAATACAAATACGATTTTCTGAAAATTAAGGTATGATTTATTAAGTTTCTTTCAAGTATATTTCTGCGCATTGCAGCGCCAATATTCTACACTGCTTCAAAATCACCCTTGAAATTTTTTTTTGCAACGAATTTGTTACGAGGTCCGCGAGTGTTCCCCGTTCCTTGCGTGTTGAAAGTTTGGTAATACATAGTTTCCATTGACTCGCGCACGAAAAAATGGTCGAAAACAAAATGTCAAATGAAGAAATAAACAAGCTTTTGTATAGTTATAAGAGTTCTACTGAGGTTTCTTTGTCGATTTAATTTATTATATAGTCTCAATTAGAATTCAGAATTATCTCACTGAAAAGTTAAGAAACCGACGATGTTCTCGATCGCAGTTATTTTCATTTTGCCAGCAGCCGATCTAGCGTTGTTTGGGCAAAAAGCTAGGCCGCTGCCTACCCACCGCGAACCTTTCCGAGTCCCGCTAAAATGGCGCTCTGCGGAGCTCCGCGGCTGCGTTGGTATCGCTGCAAACTCTCAGCCGGCTAGCTCCCCACGACGGACCATTCGCGGTATGGCGAGAGTGTGTGTGCGAGGTATGATTTTGGATTCGAGAACGCACGTAATGCAACCGTGCGCGTCATTTTCAGCTGTCGAATGTATACGACCAATTTTACTTGTACAATTTTTAGTACAGATACTTGGTCAGTTTTCTTCTTATATCTTTGGTTTTACAACATTTAAAAATATAATTTCTTCAAATTTGCTCCTGACTCGGTTCAGACTAATTGTATGATGTGTTTTCAAGTCAGTTTTTTAAATATATTTTTTTGCATGAATTTGCCTACCTTAAGGCTACCCCACCGTCAATATTGTGACTGACCATAGGAGTAAAATGACGGTACCCTGAGTCACACCTTGATGGTAAATGACCCAACCATGACGCACCTTCCCCGGGGTCCATAGGGTGGGTCATACAATTGACACCTGCATTATATTCGAGAATGGTACAACGACGTCGAATTGTCTTCTTTCTCTAATAATTTAATGAAACGTCAAAAAAGCTTTGGAGGATCTAAGCTTTACAAATATGTGTCATTTATGAATCATAGTTGTGATAAAATTATGATAAAACATTGATATTTCTCGGTTTCGTTTTTTCTAGGACGCACTGTACTATTACTATTTTAGGCCTAGCTAGACTCGTGTCTCACTCTCAGCTCACTCGCACATACGAGCACATACGACTACGAGCACTCCTCAAAATCAGTATGTGGGACCGAACCTACCTAGCTTCACTTACCAGTATAGTACCAGCTCAGCTCAGCTCACTGTGTCTTGAAACGCTCCAGTTCGGCGTCAGATTTTGGGCTAGTCTAGACTCTAGAGCTCCTGGGAGAGATTTAAGGACAGGATTTCGTAGTCTGAAGTTTACGTTTCCCAACTCAACATATCTTAACAGAGACTTACCTCGCAACTCAATGATAGAAATGCGTATAGCGAATAGAGCTGTGTACGTGTGTACGTGTACGTACGTGTAAATATGCACGTGCAGCTCCTAGACGTCAAACACGCTCGCGCTCCTAAACATCAACATGCTTTCCTACATATAGCCCTAGGCGCGGATTCTCCGCAAAACAAAAAAACAAAAAGAGAGAGAGAGAGAGAGAAGGAAAAGAAGGGACAGCTAGAGGAGAGAAAGGGAAAGAAAGAAGAGGAAAGAGAAAAGAAAAGGGGGAAAAAAGGAGATCGGGAGGGGGGGGGGCGAAAGGGCGCCTTGCCTCCCATCTGTTACCTCCCCCCCCCCCCGGCCCCCATAAAAAAAAGTGAGAAGGAAAGAAAAGGGAAAGAAAAATGAAAAGAGGAGATAAAGGGAAGGAAAAAAGAGGAAGAGCACTTTTTTTTCGTTGGCCCTCGAAAATTTAAAAATTTGCACCCCACCCCCCCCCCTTGGGTGCCATAGGGTTCACAAAAAAGTGTCACAAAAAAGGTCTCAAAATATGCTCATCTGACCGTAATTTAATGTATAAAACTCCTGAGCTTCCGGGGGCTCCGCCCCCTGGACCTCACACCAATTTTTGTGTCCTGCCAGTGTCACAATTAAGGTATTATTATAAATATGCTCATCTGACCGTAATTAAATGCCTATACCCCCTGAACTTCTGGGGTTCCATCCCCTGGACCAGGCACGTAGCCACGGGGGGGGGGGGGGGCACGGGGGGCACGTGCCCCCCTAAATTTTCAGGATCGGTTGCATTTTTTTAGACCCCTTTTTTGACCTCGATCGATTACATGTATGTGCCCCCCCAAACATCAAACTCTGGCTACGTGCCTGCCCTGGACCCCACGCCAATTCGTGACCTGCTATAGTGTCACAAATAAGGTGTAAAAACATGCTCATCGCTCTGGCCGTAATTTATTGCCCAAAACCCCTGAGCTTCCGGGGGCTCCACCCCCCTGGATCCCACACCATTTTGTGTCCTGCCAGTGTAACAAATAAGGTATCAAAATATGCTCATCTGGCCGTAATTTATTGCCCAAAACCGCTGCGCTTCCGGGGGCTGCGTCCCCTGGACCCCACGCCAATGCGTGACCTGTCAGTGTGTTTGAGTGATGGTGATTATTTTACCTGACTGCTAAGAAAGCATAAATGCTTGTAAGTAAGCAACCAAACCGTCCAAACGACCGACGGCTTTAGGTCCTCTCCGAGGGATCTGGTAATCAGAGGCGTCGCTAGACCTTTTTCAGGGGGGATGGGGGGGGGGGGGTGTAGAGGCCAACGATTACCGACAAAACTAGCCACCAATTACCGACAAAATTAAATGTCTAATATCTACAAATTCAACCCTATAAACCTGGGCCCGAAGGCTAAATGGCTATGGATTATCTATAGTACTTGCATATGCGCAAAATGGTCATTTTCCTCGACGACATTAATATACCAATTATTTCTTCAATTTAGTCAGCATCATAGCTATAGATTTTAATGCAGGCGCGGAGCTAGGATCTCATTTGAGGGAGGGGCGGTATAGTGAGCAAGGGAATCACTTAACACCAGAAACCCAATTATGAGAGCGTGGCACGCCAGCGCATGCACAGAACAGTGTTCTTGGTACGATAAGAGTTAAAAGCGCGCTCTATAGGTGTGGGTGATGGTCCTCCCGCGCGAAGCGCGAAAGCTTTGACGTTTCATTGAATTTATTATAAAAAAGAAGACGATTTGCTGTACCGTTCTCGATCCTTTTCTGAATTCAGTTCCCCACCCCCTCCCGCGCAAAGCGCGGAAGCTTTGACGTTTCATTAAATTATGAGAAAAAGCAGACGATTCGGTGTACTGTTCTCGACTCTTAATCCTTTTCTGAATGAAGCTTCCCCCTCCCTCGCGAAGCGCGGAAGTTTTGACGTTTCATTTAATTATTAGAGAAAGAAGACGATTCGCCGTACCGTTTTCGACTCTTAATAAGCCCTATTCATCTGAATTTAGTTTCCCCCTCTCGCGCGAAGCGCGGAAGCTTTGACGTTTCCTCATATCATTAGAGAAAGAACACGATTCGCCGTACCATTTTCGAATCTTATTAAGCCCTATTCATCTTAATTTGATCAGTTTCCCCCTCTCGCGCGAAGCGCGAAAGCTTTGACGTTACCTCAAATTATTAGAGAAAGAAGACGATTCGTTGTACCGTTCTCGACTTTTAATAATCCCTATTTGTCTGAATTCGGTTTCCCACTCCCGCGCGTCCAAAATTGAGTTTCCCCTTCCCCTTTTTGGGGTTTAATCACAATATAAAGAAAGGAAGACGATTCGTCGTACCGTTGTTGACTCTTAAACCTTGTTTGAATTTAGTTTCCCCGAAAAAGTTAAACCTCTGACTTCTTTCGCTGATATTATAGGAAAGTAAAACTTCGAGAAAATACAAGTAGGCCTAGTTCACAGCGGATAAGATGTCACAGTTCGTAGGGAAAAAAACTTCTCGGCTGACCGACAATATACATCTAACCGACTTCAAACTTCTGCATTGATATAGTACACGAGGATCGAGCAAGAATACCGACACAGCTTACCCGACACAGCAACATATATTTACCCGTGTCTTTCTTGCTCCCTCGACGAGACGACTCCACCCAACAACCCCTTCCTCTCTCAGACTCTTACCTCCCCCTCTCTCTCCTTTTTTTCATCCCCCGTTTCTTTTGTTTCCCTTTCACTCTTTTTTTCCCTTTTCTTTTTTCTTTTCCTTTCTTTTCTTTTCCTTTTCTTTTCTCTTTTTCCCGACGGCAACGCAATTTTACCGACAATATCCTGACAGGTGGGGGGGGGGGGGGTGTCGCACCCCCAAAATGTGCTTATAAAGGAGTGGCTTTTGGTAGATCTCTTCCCTCGATGTCAGCTCCCTCATTCCACCAAAAGCCACTCCTTTATAAGCTCATTTTGGCCAGGTGGGGGTCAGGGGAAGAACCACCGGCAGTTTAGTGGTTTTAGGTATTCCATTACGGTCAGATGAGCATTTTAGTATACCTTATTTGTGACACTGGCAGGACATTAATAGGCGTGGGTCAAGGGGGGCGGAGCACCCCCCCCCCCCCCCCTCCCCAGAATCTCCAGGGTTTTAGGCATTAAATTACCGTCAGATTAGCGTCCAGCGGCCCGCTTTAGGGCCTTAGGTGGGGTTCAGGGGGAAGAGCCACCGGAAGTTTTAGTGGTTTTAGGTATTCCATTACGGTCAGATGAGCATTTTAGTATACCTTATTTGTGACACTGGCAGGACATTAATAGGCGTGGGGTCAAGGGAGCGGAGCACCCCCCCCCCCCCCTCCCCAGAATCTCCGGGTTTTAGGCATTAAATTACCGTCAGATTAGCGTCCAGCGGCCCGCTTTAGGGCCTTATAGGTGGGGTTCAGGGGGAAGAGCCACCTTAAGTTTTAGTGGTTTTAGGTATTCCCTTAAGGTCAGATGAGCATTCCCTCTCTCTTCTCTTTCTTAATCCCCTCCATTTCTTTATCCCTCTTTCTTATCTCACCTTCTCTTGTGTCTCTCATTCTTTTCTCTTTCCCCTCGCTCTTCTTTCTTTCTTAATCCCCTCTCTTCTTTCTTATCTCACCTTCTCTTTTTTTCTCTCATTCTCCTCTTCTCTCTCCACTTCGCTTCTTTCAGTATCGTATACCCCCCCCCCCCCCTTTCACTATATCGTCTTTCTCACATTTTCTCTCTCTCTCTCTCTCTATCTATCATCACCCCCTATCTCTATCACCACCTCTCTCTCTCTCTCTCTCTCTCTCTCTATCATCCCCCTCTCTCTCTCTATCTATCATCCCCTCTCTCTCTTTCTCGCCTCTATTTTTTTCACCATTTCCATTATTTTCCTTCTTTATCGTATATGTTGTGATTTTGATATGAATATTGACTAATACACAAATAAGATCACAATGAAAATGTAAATCATTATTAGCGTCCTGTCTACCAGTATAATTTGAGTACAGAAATCAGACTTGGTTTATCTGTCATGGTTAATACACAAAATAGTACCATAATAATAAAATACAGTGTAAGAGTTATTAGAATTTTCAACTTCATTTATAAAGTGCCTTTTCATAAAATACAAATCGCATAAAAGAAAATAATTACAGACAAATTACCGAAGGTGATAGAGTAGTTGGAGAAGAAATAGAATCCAAAATGGAAGACGTTTACCACCGCCAGTTCTTGATGGATTTATGTAGGGATTGTGTAAATGGCAATGAACAAAATAAATTGAGAACATATAATCTATTTAAGCAGAGTATACAAACAGAGAAATATTTATTAACCGTTAAAAACTCTAGACTACGAACAAATATATATGCCGATTTAGAACGAGTTCAAATAACCTACCGATAGAAACTGGAAGACATAGATGTCCGGAAAAAATACCTTCACACTTAAGAACTTATGAGGGAATTTTACCATCCCACTGATCAATGTCAAACGTAGGCTGGTACTGTCATATAAGTATTTGTTATAATAAATATCATTTACCACTGTATATACAAGCTACAATGTTTATTGTTAATTTGTGATTACTCGAGAAACTATACCACTTGTTGATTTTCTTGTTTATATAATTGTTTTATATATTGTGAAACAAAATGTTCATGTATATGAATCAAGTTTACTAATAAAATTCAAATTCAGACAAAGCAAAAGAACGTTATTATACAGAGCATACATTGATAAAGAACAAAGAAGAATATTAAAAGAAATTAGAAAAGATGTGATTGAAGAAACGGATTGAAAGCAGCAAGAGTAGGGCAAATCTTTAGAACAGGGGGTTAGGAGTTCAGGGTTTTGAGGCAATAACTTTAAAGATGAAGTTGAGTTCAGGTCATGCGATTGCATTGTGAAAGAAACGGCGTGGAATCGACCTGAAAAGGTTGATCATCTACTTCTAGCATATAAGAATTAGTGTGTACTGGAATGATCAAAATGATAAGAAATTTGTCTTGGTAAAGTTACAAACACTGTACACAGAAAGATGTATATGGGACTACACAAACACGTGGCGTAAATATCCTACCCTGGAGTTTTACGATGTTACATGACATATTCAGAATATGAAGGAATTTGAAGAGCCAGGCTTTTCAGGGAACATGTCTTATCTGATGTTCTTCCACACTTGCATAATAAGAATGATAACGCTCACAAATTATTTTTCACCTCTTCCCAGAACTCAACCTTCTCTTTAAAAGCCCTATCACCTATTTGTTTCCTGGGTCTGGTACTGGTACTGGAGGGCAGGTGTGTTACATGTACGAGTGTCCAGGCGTTTAGTATAAATAATGAGACGGGGGCCCAGGCAAGGCAATATCTTGTCAATCAGACATAACACCATCAGATACACTACCATCAGGACTGGAATAATCCTATTCAACTTACTCACTTGCACTTGACTCACAGTCACTAGGAGATAGATAGAGTTCCGAGTCTGAGTATTCTACTTACTCACTTTCACTTGACTCACAGTCACTAGAAGATAGATAGAGTTCTGAGTCTGAGTATTCAACTTCCCCTGTAAGAAGAACAGACAGATGTCTTGGTACTATGCCCTCATGCGGGATCTTGCAGCGAAGGATTGTTCTTGCTGCTATTTCTTGTAGAGGTAACGTTGTTCTTGGTGGGGATAGCAGGGTCATTAGCTCTTCATTTTCTGGTGCATCTGGATCGAAACGTCTACTGTTACAGAGATTCTCTTTCACTGTCAAACCATCAGCATCGCGTGCTTCAATATCACACCCATTGCGGATAAGGATCAGAGCAATTTCCTTTGTGAACTGCTGTTCGGTATGGCGAGCAAGAAAGAGTAACGAATGCAACATTGAGTTTCCATCCCTGTCAATTTGAGCTGCATCTTCCCATCGCATCAACCTTGAGATCAAGCGCCTCATGCGATTCTCTTTCACTTGCATTCGACGGTACTCTTCCCTTTTTACCCTGTCTTCGGAAGACCTCCAATACAATTCATAAATGCGTTGCAAGATATGGTGAGATATTGCTACACAAGATTTTTCACCAAATTGCATTCTAATAACTCTTACCATTCCTTCACCAAACTGAAGCAGTTTTTCAAACATTTTTTTTGACATGGCACAGTACGAATTAGCAATATTGAACAACAAAACGCCAACTTCATCCACCAAATCCAAGTCGAGTTCAAGATGGTCCTTGGAGTCTATACTAAACACCTGCAGACAAAGATCTAGCAACTTGTAACACTCATCAACTACTTCATCTTCAAGTTCTTCGTAAAGGATACCATTCACTATCTTTACAAGGACTGAGCCAATCTCAAGACTTGATTCCAGCTCCAACTGTATTAATTCTCTACAGATCTGAGAGCCTTGTGACAGTGTTTCCTGGATCTTTCCCTTGTGAAACATCACGCCATCAAGCCCATGCTGGAAAACTCTTCGAAAGATGTAGTCATTTTTTATTTCTTCTGGGAGCACTCTTTCTGCAACCAAGAAGCACTGGTTCTTTAAAGACCACCGATCTGACTTGATGTTTTCCCAGTCTTCTTGCGTCTTACATTCCTTTGTTTCAGAGAAAAGAGAGAAAGAAGCAGCTATTACAGACTTTCCATGATTCCCATAGGGTTCAATACCATTTTCCTTGTGAATAGACAGAGCTCTGCAGAAATGAGTACATGGGTGTTGCTCACCTGTGCGAGCAGGTGTATTGAGGTTAACATTGAGGCCCACTGCCACTCCAAGAATTTGATAAACTCTTGCCTTCTCTGCATCGGACAATTGCACCGTGGTTTTTCCCTGGACAAAGAATTCAACAATGTCTTGGAAATTATAAATTGCTGCGATGCAAGGAGGATCAAATCCATCTAAGTTACAGGTCAGTGTTGCTCCATGATTGATGAGAAGTCTGAGGATCTCCTTTCTTGAGTGCCCGGCCGTGCCTTGAAGGGGATACGGAACTAAACGTGGAAGAGTTATACAGTCATCGCCCACGGAAGCACAGTGCATTGGTGTATTTCCATCTACTGAGCCCTTTGCATTGGGGTCAGCTCCATGATCAAGGAGGAACTGGACCATTTCCTTCTTATCTTTAGCACAAGCGACCATCAGAGGCGACCAACCATCTTCGTCTCTAGCATCCAGATCAACATTTTGAGATGCAAATATTCCCTTCATGTCATCAAGACTCAAGGGATTAGGCGAATCCATTCTTGAAGCCAAGTTGAGTGGTTGCTGGTCCTGGTTGACAGATGCCATTTTCCATCAAAAGTTTCACTTCACAGCAGATCTACAATGGAAAACAATAACAGAAAAAAAAAAATATATATATTGATTACAGACATTTATTAGGTTAATTGTTCTACATCTACCATGTAAAGCCTTGGTCACAAATGCCTTTACGAACTGCTACGAACGCCGTACGAACGATTTTCAGACAATGGAAATTCGGGAAGACAATGGAAAAACAGGGAGATTCGTACAAACCTTTGTGACTGCTGCAGGGCAGGTCCAAGCTATTGTCCCCTCTGGGGGTCAAATTTCATCTTTATATATATTTAACAAACTATACATCATTTAAAGCTGAAACTATGAATTTTATGAATCTGATAAAAAATATAACAAATTATCAAAATACGAAGAATGCCAAGGTCACGAACTTTGATTATTATTAATTAGCGTGACGTACGGGACATTACATTTTTATTTTTGTAACTCATTTGAATTATTTGTTTAAAATTAAATATCTCAAGACATGTAGACCATCATGCTAGAAAATAGGAAAAAAATATAAAAACTTTCAAAATTAATTAATTATGCAAATGAGGTAGGTTCCAAAGTGTGATGTCCCGTACGTCACAATTTGACATTAATTTGTTTAATTTTAATTATGAAAATATTTTTTTTTTTTAAAGATATTTTAGGAAGTTCTAATTTAGATGAATACCCAACAAAAAATGGGTTTAACAAAAATTACAAAAATTCTGTGTTGATTACATAATCAAATTAAGAAATGTGACGTACGGGACAAGTGTGTGACGTACGGGACAACCCCATATAAAACCAATGCAAGATGTGAAAAAGGAAATGACCAAAAGGAGAATATATACTGTGTTAGGAAACTTGTTGTATACAGGGATATATATGAACATTCCAACTGGGTCTCTTCTAGGAATTTACTTGTTCTGAATTTGATGTAATTAGTCTTCAAGCCAGACCCCTGTTATTATCAACTTTGGTATTTTGCTAGTTGATGTCCCCAACATTGGTAGGATGCTAAATATGTAAATCATAATAGTGTACTAGTTCTTGAAATGAGTCTAATGAAATTATATGGTAGTAGATGCACCAGAAGCTGGCTTTTACAAATCATAGATGCCGCAGGTAAGAATAGCACATGGTATCAAGCTCTCCATGTGAGTTTTTTTTTTAAATATTCTATTTAAATGTCATATATGATTGTAAAGGATTTAATACAGCATACACTGTACATGTTATGTAGCCATCTCGGGAATTCTGATCTCCTAAAAACTAAATCATAACTTAGTTTTAAGGAAGGATAGCCTTTTTTAGTATTTCACACTCTCACCCACTTAAGATTTTCATCACTTTTACACCCATGCATTTTTGTTGATTTACGCTTTAATCATTTGAAATGTGGAAAAGGTCACAAAAACCTTTAATTTCTTATATCTGGTGGTGTTAATAAGATGTCTTTAATCAATACGAAATACATTCTCGATTTATGTTTTTGTATCTTATCTTTCACAAACATGTACATTAATGTACATCAAAATTCTTGAATATATGACAGCAACATATACATGTTCTAATCAGTGATAAAAAGCTAAAAAAACACAATATGTTCAGCATTATCTTTGAATTCCTTCAAAATTCTATGATACTACTATCAAGTAATTCAACCAAGCTATAAAGAAAAGACTTCATATTTGTATTGTATCTTCGTTCACAAACACTTAGAGCATAAGAAATGTTCTTTGACAAAATATGATGTGCCGAGTGTGCCCCTGTGTTTTAAACAAGTTTAAATAAAAGTTTTAAGTTCAAGTTCATCTTCTTCATTAATCATTATTTAAAAACATTTAGGAATGTTGAATGGAATGGATACAAGAAATGAGAAAAGAAGCATGACTGCACATGATAGATGGGTAAATGGAATAAAAATGGTACCGGTAATATAGTGTGTATGAATGTAATTCAATTTTTTTTCTTTATTAAAGTAATATTTGTATTGATTTACCTCATAAATTAACACAGATGATAAAAGTGAGGGTCAGAGGATCTAATTGGGTTCTAAAACACTCTTATTGTCACTGATTTAAGTTAAAATTCTTCACATTTAACAAATTTTGATGAAAATTCTTCATTTCAATGCATTTTCCCATAGGGAAAAGTTGTCCCGTACGTCACGTGTCCCGTACGTCACATACACACATTTATGTTTTGGCATGTTACATAACAACGGAAGGTCAAATAAATATGGTAATAGTTGTGATTAATGCTTGATTCCATAATGAATTAAGATATCATTACCATAAATCTCATCACTTAATAAATTCAGAGAACTTTTACGATGAACTTAGTTTTGAAAAAGTCAGAAATTCTCTGGTCCTGTACGTCACGCAGCACATTAATTACATTACAAAATAATTTATGAATTGGTCAGAACCAAAACTTTCCACAAATGAACTAGCCCATAATAGCCACAGACTCATATCAAAAGATAGCCATATAAATAATGTCATCCATTGTTATTTCTTGTTTAAAGTCTCTGAATGTCCCGTATGTCACAAAGCAAATAGCTTGGACCTGCCCTGCATAAGGAGTGGTAGTCCTGAAAAGGACTAGTCAACCTGATGAGAGCAGTTTAAATCCAGTTTACAAGTTCTCTCCAGGACTTAATCTCCCATACATGTCAGAATACATTTCATTCTAAATCTTAGCAGGTCTACTTCTCTCTCTCTAAACAAATTTAAGAAGGCCTAAATATATAAAAAAAAATATAAAAAAATAGGATAAAACAAAGAATACTTCTCCCTTCCTCTCTCTTTACTCACAATTTCTAGAAAGTTCAATTTTTGCCACCTCAATCAGGAAAAATGAGTCAGGAATACAAAGTTCTGTTTGTCTAAAGTGATACTTGCATTTCCATAATTTGATTTTAAAAGTTCGTTTTCACTGGCCGTCTGCCATAGCAACAAGCAGAATTGACAAAAGACGTACTGGCCCAAATTCACAAAGCAAGGTTTGAGCTCAGACCAAGGTTTGTCGTCAAACCTCCTTTTGTTTCGCCAAACCTCCTTTTGTTCTTTTCAAACCAGGTTTGTAAAAAACGGGTAAAACGCGTCATATGACGTACAAAAACCAAGGTTTGTCGACAAACCTCCTTTGTGAATTTGGGCCAAAGCGTTTCGTTGACAATCATCAGCCATGCATGAAGTCTTTCATCTATATAGCTGATCTTCAACTAAACAGAGTTAAGTCTTTTGACCATTCCGTTTGTTGCTACGCATACGGCAGGCAGCCAGTGAAAACTAATTTGTTTAATAAAATTATGGAAATGCAAGCATCAATTTAAACAAACAGAACTTTGTTATTCCTTACTAATTTTCCCTGATTGAGCTGTCATACGTAAGGGCAAAAACTCTACTTCCTAGAAATGTGAATTTTTCTTAGAAATTCAGATACCGCCCGCCAAATGACATTTTGGTTTCCTTCCTCCTGTTCCTTCAAATTGATTTTAATCACGTCTAGATCTATGCGCGTAATATGCATCATAGACTATATCACAGTGGCGGATCCAGGGGGGAGGGCCCAGGCCCTCCCCTCCCCTCCCCTGGGAAAAAAAAGGAAAAAAAAAGAAGGGGAAAAAAAAGAAGGGGAAAAAAAAGGAAGGGGAAAAAAAAGGAAGGGGAAAAAAAAAGGGAAATAAAAAAGAAGGAAAAGAAAAGAAGACAAAAAAAAGGACAAAAAAAGGAGGAAAAAAAAGAGAGAGAGAAGGAAAAAAAGGAAAAGAGGAGAGAAAGGGAAAGAAAGCAGAGGAAGAAGAAAAGAAAAGGGGGAAGGAGATTGGGGGGGGGGGGGGGGCGATAGGGACTCGCCTTCCAGGCTGTTGCCTCCCCCCCCCCCTCCTATTTAAAAAAGAGAGAAGGAAGGAAATGGAAAGAAAAAGAAAATAGGAGATAAACGGAAGGAAAATTGAGGAAGAAGAAAAGAAAAGAAGGGGGGTATCAGTTGCAATTTTCCCGCCAACAAGGTGTGGATCAGGGTGGGGTGGGGCAAAAGGCCCTTGCCTCCCCCCGCCCCGCTAAATAAAAGAGAATGGAAGGAAAAGGAAAAAAGGAGAGCTAAAAGGGACCAAAAAGTGGAAAAAGAAAAAAAAAGGTGAAAAGAAGGGGAAATAGATCATTTGCGGTTAATCCCGCCAACAACATGTGGAGAAGGGTGGGGGCCGAAAGGACCTTGCCTCCCCCCCCCCCCCCAGCAAACCTAAAAGGGAGATAAGGAAGGGAAGGGAAAGAGGATAGAAAGGGAAAGAAATAAAGAGAAAGAAGAAAGGTAGGGGAGATCAGTTGCGATTTTTCCGCCAACAAAGTGTAGATCAGGGGGGGGGGGGGGGGCACTGGTGTACTGATCTGGGGAGGGGGCTCGGTGGAAATCAAATTTAAACATGGTTTATTTCTAAGTCCATAACGATGGTTTACACATAATGCTGAAATAACATAATTTTCAGAGATTTTTCCTCATTTTTTAGTAAATTATACTTTTTATGCGTTTGTTGTAAAATGACAAATTCCTAAATTTACAGCCAGGCAAGAAATATGCTTCTTGAGATGCTTACATGTCAGGGCCCGCAGAACGGCAGGGATCGGGAGCATCCAGCTCCCCCTCTCCCCTCCCCCCCCCCCCCCCCACCACCACACTTTTTTGAAAAAGAATATTAAAGAGAAATAGAAAGAACTGCCAGTGTCACAACAAAATAAGGTATCAAAAAATGCTCATCTGACCATAATTAAATGCCTAAAACCCCCGAGCTTCCGGGGGCTCTGCCATCGGGACCCAACCAAGGGCCCTAAGACGGGCCCCTTGATACTCATCTGACCGTAAGTTAGTGCCTAAAACCCTTGAGCTTCTGGGGCTCCGCCCGCTGGACCTCACGCCAATCAGTGTTCTGCCAGAGTCACAAATAAGGTATAATTATAAAAATATGCTCATCTGACCGTAATCAAATGGGTGGAACTAAATTCAGACGAGGATTATTTTTGAGAATGGTACAACGAATCGTCTTCTTTCTCTAATAATTTAATGAAACGTCAAAGCTTTGGCGCTTTGCGGAGGAGGGAGGGGGAAATTGCGGCTCCCTGCACCCCCCCCCCCCCCCATTATGTCAATGCTGGTCACCATTAACCTACCAATATTTGGCTCGCATAATTTCAAATTTGGGCCCCCTCCCCCCCCCCCCCCCCCTAAGAAATCCTTGATCCGCGCCTGCTAGATCTATATCAGTTGCATCAAATGAAAGAGGAGGATCTAAGATTTACAAAAGGTGTCATTTATTAATCATAGTTGTGATGATGTTAAAAACATCGATATTTCTCGGTTTCGTTTATTACTCGTGTCTCGATCACTCGACGCCATCGCACATGGCTCTTTCTATAAATAGAGGGCCCATAGTGTGACATTAAGGTCAACATTTCATATTCATGCCATGTTGCTCAAACTCCGGTCATAGTGAGAACAAATCAAGTAAAAAAAAATAAAAATACAATCATATCATGGGTTTAGCTGTATCTTAGGTTACACTCATTTGTATTGTAGCTCGCTCGAAAAAATCCCAATGTAACAGAGAAACCAAATTTTCACTTCGCACTAATTTTATAGATATTTATCTAGAGATTTCATACATTCAATCACAATTTTTAAAACTGCCCTTGAATCCACTTTTTAAAACTAGATAGAAAAAAATGGAAAAAATTTTTTTTCTCCCAAAAGCGTGATTTTTTATTTTCACAAAATCGCATAATGAGTAAAAATTTAATATGTAAACTTAAAATGGCATTCCTTTTATGAATTACACATTTCAAATCTTGTAAAGCTACTGAATTATAATGATTTGCAACATTCTTAATAAATATTTTACTCAACAATCCATATCTTAGACCAGTTTTGTCAAATTAGCTATTAAGAGAAGAAAATCCCAGTGTAACGGGAAACCATATGTATGGTTTCTTTGTTACACTGCGAAGTCCTATAAATTTCTAGCCTGAAAAAACAATATAAAATCAAACAAAAACATAATTATATCCATGTTAAAATAATCCAATGGATTACCCCAGAAGACTACTACCACCATTAACATAATTTTCACTATCACCAAAACATTCCCATTACCACTATATTTGAAAACTCCCAATGTAACGGAGAAACCGGGTTCTTAGTTACCCTGTGCATTCTGCGGTATTACTGGGTCACCAAAGTCATATCCAATGGCATGCACAAATGTGTATTGCTTTTAAACCTGTTATATTCATGTTAATTTGTAAAGATTGTTTTTAGATAACATTAAAGGATTAGTAGCGTTTTTAAAATACATACTGCCTACAGGAAAAAATACAGAGAACAAAAACGTGATGTTTACAATTCAAATTCAATTTTATTAACAACTCTCATAACAAATCACAATGATTTTATTTCAGATAGCACACATACGGTATTGTATAACATTTGATTATAATACCTCAGGCACATTTGTCACGGTGGCCGTACAGCGCATTTTTAATTTATGGAGACAGAAAAAACTGCGGCTGCCCACGTCCTTTGAGGTGATGACACATGATAGCCGTAGGGCGTCGCTGCGGCAGCTGTAGTAGTTTTTTTTTATGACAAACGCAAGGCAGGCTATAATTATACGGCCACCCCTGCGGCCTGTATAACATGGGGATTCGCCACCAAAGAATTTCTACGGCAACTGCAGGAATCACTTGATTTTGGAGTTCTACTGTCACCGTACAACCGCCGTAGAGTAAATGTGACTGATGTATAAACAAGAAAAGTTGTTTAATTTAAAGCTTGCCTGTCACAGTATCTTTGTGACATTGATATATCATAATTCTGTCAGTTGACAGTTCATTGGTATTTGTTTGAAATAATAAAGTTAATTGGGACTGTTGAAAATAATGTTCTTTTCTGACATGTTGTTAATCTCCCTTTTTGGACGAATTCATTTACATTCACTATTTCCTTCAAAGAAGTTCTTAAAGTTGTTAACATTTAAAGACTAACAGTTTTAAAGACTAACAGTTTTAAAGACTAACAGTATTAAACACTAACAGTTTTAAACACTAACAGTTAAGTTTATGAAATTGAAAACTAAACCCTTAACATTTAACACTCACAATTTACCAATGTTAACAGTTCAATACAATTGTAAGTATTCAAGAACACTGTTCCTTTCTGTTTTACATGTGTGCAAAAGTGGTGAATTTGCACATATGCAAAAAGCACACTAAAAAAATGCAGCACACAATAAATATCAAACTGCTGGTTACTAATCAAACTGAATAGTAAAATTCTTCTTAATTTCTTTTTCTTGTTTACAGGTCTGATCGTTCATTTATTTTAGTTTCCATTAGCATTGCTTTGCTAGTTCACTAACAGTTAATCAAATTTTCTTTGAAAGGAGTTCAACAAACCTATTGTTCTAAATAGGTTTATTAACATCATCGAAACCAGAGACAAGAAAGTACATGACCAACTCTGCTCTGCACATTAAAGTCAGCTTTTTCAATTGGTCTTGTTTTGATGCATTTCACACAAGGCTTCTTTTCTGTCCATGTTAATCATCCAGCCTTCTGTCAATCTCCCTGATTACATGGCTTCAGAATATAAGGTCGCTTGTCTATGGTGCAAATTTTCTTTTGTTCATTAACACAATTGGAATTATACCTAAAAACTTTCTTTTGACCGTTGAGGTGTGCAACTAATTGTGACCTGGGCTGATGAGATCTAACCGATTAGTCACCTCCATAACAAACTAATTCTGAGATCGAAACAGTAAATGCATCCTGCTGGAAATAGCCTTTAAACTACAAGTTTCATTTGAAGTGTCAAAATTAATTCAAGCAATTACAATACAATAAATCAGTGTGATGCATTTGCTGTCCTCAGGTTAATTTCCATTCAGGTATATTTCAACATCATGTGTGATGCTGGTAACAAACATGGGATCAAATCCGAGGTACCGGTTGAACACCGGTGCTGGGGGCCCAGGCATCAGCCTGAAGATTCCTGACTTGCTAATCCAAGCTTCGTCCTTATGAGATGGCCATATGAATCTGTTCATCCCTTTCCGAGTCATGAAGTTGATGAGGCATGAATCTTGAAGTACATTTGTCACCTCTCCAGGCCACCAGCTATCATCAAAAATGACAGCAACAAAATCCCCAACTGATAAAAGAGGAAAAGCATAGATAAGATTAAGTCTTTTAGAATTCTCAAAAGTACAAGACGGATACTACAAACTCCATGTGTCTTAGAAAAATCAACCTACTATCAACAATTGCAAAATATTTCTGGGGGCTGCAAATAAGACAATAATAATAAACCCCCTACAAAAAAACTAAACAATTATTTTTAAAATACCAGATTACTTTCAGATACTAAATGGATAAATTAAGAACAGTTTTTCAGGGCTTTATTAACCTGGCAACATTGTTAAATAATGCCTTTAACTTCAAAATAACATAATTTACCTTTCACATAAGTTAGATGACTCTGTTCTGCTACAACTTGGAATTCTCGAGCTGCTCCACCAGGGGGTTGGGGTTCTTCAGCTCTTCCACCAGGGGGTTGGAGTTCTTCAGCTCCTCCACCAGGGGGTTGGGGTTCTTCAGCTCCTCCACCAGGGGGTTGGGGTTCTTCAGCTGCTCCACCAGGGGGTTGGGGTTCTTCAGCTGCTCCACCATATTTTGCTGGGTCTTTTGCTTTCATGTCATCCCGCCAAGACTTTCTTGGCACATGTTTACTAAGGCCAGGCATGGTGAGCAAGGAATTTATCGTTGTCAATGATGGCTAAAATCTGTTAACATGAACAAAAAAATAATGGGGGGAAAATTTAATTTGTCATGTTCACATCATACTATTTTCTACAAGCATGAATTTATATAACTGTGCATAGCGTGACACGGCGTGGCTTGAAATCTTGCAGGTACATTTTTTTAGATGTGCGACGAGGTAAAACATCGCCTTTACTTACAAACTTATTTGAATTTGTTTCGCTCTGAATTACCTTTAGTGATTGAACTTATCAACTTAACTTAAGTTATCCTTCTTTTTTAGCAAATTATATGCAATGTACATTAAGTTCAATCACTAAAGGTAATTCAGAGCGAAACGAATTCAAATAATTTTGTAAGTAAAGGCGATTTTTTTTTTTACCTCGTCGCACATCTACAAAAATGTACCTGCAAGATTTTGAGCGACGTCGCGTCACAGCTACGCACAGCGCTGATCACAGTTAGAATTTATACAGTACAAGCAGCATTCTCATATTCATATTTCTAACGGTTTTGTCTTCTTAAGTTCATTATGATTATCAGACTTCAACATTCACACACAAGTATACTTATTTATAGTGGCAGCTGCAGTGACACATGAACACACACACAGAGAAGAAACCCAGCACAGTGACAGTGTACACATCTTTATTCTTATACAATATAAAAACCATCAAATTTAATGCAACAATTTTTCTTTATCAGTTTATGCATGTCTTCGTCATCTTTTTATGACCTTTTTTTTAGTTTTTATTACCTCCATTTTATTTAATCAATGTTTAAATAAATAATTACAAAATACAAGGATTGTGTCAATGTTTTCCTTGATTGATTTTTTTTCTTCTTTTGTTCATCTTCTTATTCACTGTTGCATGTTTGTCCCCCACTTCAAAATCTAGTTTTAAATTCATAATTCTTAAGAATTACTTTACTGAACTGAATTTATAGTTTAAATTAGACTATACACAACTTGCTTGCAAGTCAGCGTGACCGACACACTTCAAAAGTCAAATTCATGATGCAAACTTGCGACACAAATCTATACTTCAGTTTCGTAGCATGGCAACGCCAAAAAGAGCAAGACATTATTTGTATTTATAGTTAAAAATCCCTTTACTTTTTCTGCATGGCCGGGAAAATTTGGGAATTAGCGCCAAACTCTTACATGT